>JAAFCE010006668.1:2770683-2799389 GCA_013389805.1 Trigoniulus corallinus
AAAAAAATGCGCATTATACACGAGATAATATAGTATTTAACGTAGGGTTGGTTCCAGTATTCATAAAGACATAATGTGCAGAATTTGATTAAATTAGAAAGTGAAAATCTCAAAAAATGTTGCTTATGATGCATTACCAGGCAGGTGTCGATATATGGCTGTGCCCATTTTACAAAACTGAGTACACCTTCAAAGTGGCTAGAATTAATTAATTAATTTCCTGGATATAAATTGCCCATGCAGTGCATATTATTCTATATAGTATATGAATTATGCCTACAATAACATTTCCAAAAATATTTACCTGTAAGTGCAAAATAGTTCAATCCAAACTCTTTCTTTGTATTGTAGAAACTTTCATGGTAAAAACTATTATTGAAATGACTTTTTGCAGCAATAGTTTTCTTTAAACATATTTTAAATTAGAGTTTGTCATCTGCACATTCAATTCAGAAAAAGACATAATGGTATATTGTATTTGAGACATGTGAGAAAATCTCAAATACAGTGGGCATTAATGGGTTAATGCCATTGCAAGTATTATACTCTGCATAACTCAACGTCTTGGTATTAAGCATAGACGCTCTAAGCATATTTTACCTTTCAATATATTTCTCATTTATTGCTGGCTCCTGACAATCTCTAGTGATTTCCAGTCTACTTTATATCCCTTCCACTACAAACTGCAGAGGACAAATGTTTAGCAACGACTCAAAAAGTGTACAAAAATCGACTTTTCTCCAAAATTGGTCGTTTGCAAATATTCAAAAAAATATATAACACCTGTCTATTATGTTTATAACTACAGTAACTAGAAAATAAAATTGAATAAATGTGCATTATTAAGAATAATTCATAATGATATTTTAAAAACGCCCTGGACAAATGTTTAGCACCAGTTACATTTTATTAAACTAAATCAGTATTTTCTGGGATAAAAATTTTTGATGACCACTTGGCAGCGACGTCGCATTGAATTAATCAAACGTTGACATCGTGAAATTGGGATAGTATTCCATGCTGTTTCAATGGCTGCAAAGAATTATTTCTTATTTGTCAATTTTTTCTTTTTTTATTCCAATGTCAATATCTCTCCACAGCATCTCAATTGGGTTGAGATTTGGAGACTGATCTGGCCAATGCATTACCTTAATTTTTGATCTTTAAACCATTCAGAAACAACATTACTGGTATGTTTTGGATCATTATCCTTCTGGAAGATCCATGTTAAAGGCAAGTTGTCTTCGGTATATGGCTGCATTATAGTTGAAAGTATATTTTTATAAACAAATCTGTCCATAATGCCAGATATTTCATGAATTGGCCCAGTACTTCTCCCAGGAAACATCCCCAGACCATCATACTTCCACCTTGGAACTTGACAGGTGGATGTAAACACTTAGGATGAAATTCCTCACGTTTTCGTCACCACACATATTTTCTGCCATCACTACTGAATAAGCTGACCTTAGATTCATCCGACCACAGCACATTTTTCCACTGCTGAGAAGTCCAACTTAAATGTTCTCGAGCAAATGATAACCAAGCTGTTCTGTTTATTTACAGATATGAATGGTTTCTTTCGTGCAATTCACCCAAATAATTGAAATGCATTCAAATGACACCTAACTGTCCTGCAAGTCATAACACACATATTTGTACTCTGAAGTTGTTTTTTGATATCAGTAGGTGTCAACATCCGATCATTTTCTATCAGACGGTGAATGATGGGATCCTCATTGGGGTTGGTTATCCTAGGACGATCATTACAACACTCCCACTCAATATAACGTTGGACAGCATGTACACAAGCACTTTTGCTACACTTTACAATTTTTGATGTATTGTTGAAGCTTAAACTGTCATTTTTACATCTACCGACTTTAAACTGCTTCACTGTGTAACACATACGTTACAATTTATACATAACTAAGAATCAAAGGTTATTTAACCCATTAACTGCCAACTTTTTGAATTTTAAAATTTTATCAGAAATGAATTATTCTCATGTTTCTAAAAAAAAAAATTAAATTCATATTATGGTTTCACAAATAACAGTAGGAGGACGAATTACATTGCGATCCCCATTTGGGGATCATGGCAGTTGCAATGTAAAACAATATCCAATGCAGTGATATGATTACTCATAGTTTAATGCAGGATTCTCTAGACAAAACTAACATTTTTAAGAAAAATTTCATTATGCACCATTCCAATTGCAATTCAAGTGCAGTCCAACATAATATTTTGAGCACTGTTTGCAAACATTCTTTATACAAACAGTACATTTTTTGTTTCCCTTTTATGTTCGTTCCATATAATGAATACCACTACTTCTCATGCTCACAGGAGCATGGGAGCTTGATAATTTTGGGAAAGAAGGCCACCCCATCTTCGCCATAGCCCCATCCACTGCATAGTTCTAATGCAGAGACTGCACAGTTGTTGTTGTTTATTGGTGTTTTAGGGCCATTCAGCTACAAAGGTCATTAGAGCCCTGTCCACAGCATAGTTCTTATGCAGAGACTGCACAGACACTACACTAATGCAACGATTTTTGGGTAATAGCAGTATCCAGTTTTCCCACGTGACCACCTATGTCAGTACTAACTGGGGTTGTGCTGCTTAACTTCAGTGATAAGACTAGAACTGGTGTGTCCAATGCAATTTGCTGCTCCCAGACTGCACAGACACTATGCTCATGTGACGATTTTTGGGTTTTCACAGTACCCTGTGTTCCCAAGCTAGTACTAGCTGGGGTTGCATTGCTTATTTTCAGTGATCAGATGAGAACTGGTGTGGCATCCATTCTGAGTTAGGCTCTGTTACGATTTTCTTCCTTGATCTTGAAGAGCATTTACTTTTTGGACTGTGGCTATTTATTTTCCAAATGGTACATCATGATGAATTTCAAGAGAGCAAGGCACCTCAGTGGGAAATGGGTCTTCTAATGTAGAGCAGCTGAGTTGCATTGGACATACCAGTTCTCATCAGATCACTGAAGTTAAGCAATGCAACCCAAGTTAATACCAACAAGGGTGGTTGGTAGTCGACATTGGATGCTGCTAATTTCCATCTCCTACATCCCCTACACCTACCACCTTCTAACATGGAGCAGCCTCCTTAGGGTCTGGCCTCTTATGGCTGCTTGGTCTACTCCCCAACCCATTATTGTAACCTACTTACATGCATACTAACTTAAGGGATAGAACTAGTAAGGACATTACCAGGGCTATAACGGTCAAGGATGCCAATGGTAGGGTCCTTTTCCAACCTGCACAGGTAGTCAAAAGATGGGAGGAATACTACTGTGGCCTCTTAAATGCTGCCACCTGTGCAATGGGTACAGACAGCAACCCAATAACTCCACAGGCAGTGGACAGGGTGAGGGCAGATGAGATAGTCCAAGCTCTTCAAAAGATGAAAAGTCAAAAAGCAGTAGGCCCTGATAGGATCCCAATAGATGTTTGGCACACCTTGGGGACCACTGGTATTACATGGCTAGGGAAGCTCTTCAATAAAATAGCAGATGGTGATGAGATGCCATCTGCATGGCGAGAGAGCTGGATAGTTCCACTGTTCAAGGGTAAAGGTGATGCCCAGGACTGTGGAAACTATAGGGGCATAAAGCTGATGAGCCATTCTATGAAGCTGTGGGAGCGAGTCATAGAACGTCGCCTCAGAGACCAAACTAGTGTCCGGGGAAACCAATTTGTGTTTATGCCTGGTAGGTCCACCATGGAACCAATCTTTATTCTGTGACAGATGATAGAAAAGCATAGAGCAGCAAACAAGGACCTTCATGCAGTATTCATTGACCTGGAGTAGGCATATGATAGTGTCCCAAGACAGGTTGTGTGGAATGTTTTGAGAAAGAAAGGGGTTGATGAAGGCCACATTAGGATACTGCAGGATATGTAAAAAGGTTCCATCACTAGGGTGAGGACAGCATGGGGAAACACTGCTAGCTTCAATGTGCAGGTGGGTGTGCATTAAGGGTCAGCACTTAGCCCATACTTATTCACTCTAGTAATGGATGAGCTGCTGACGGGAATTGGGGAATGCGCCCCCCAGTGTCTGGTATTTGCAGATGATGTGGGAAGGCTTGAGGAGTCCAGGGAAGATGCACAAAAGGGCCTACAAGACATTAAGACAGCAATGGAAGGAGGGGGCCTTAGGGTGAACATGAAGAAGACTGAGTACTTAGCTTTCAATTTTAGTGGTCATGGGCAAGGGGGTGAGATTCATTGTGGGGGAGTGGGGGTTCCAGTGGTGCAAGAGTTCCACTATCTTGGATCAGTTGTCCAGAGCAATGGGGAAATAGATTCCGATGTGACCCATAGGATTAATGCAGGATGGCTGAAGTGGAGACAGGCAAGTGGGGTCTTGTGTGACCGCCGAGTCCCTATAAAGCTAAAGGGCAAAGTTTACAGAACCGTTGTTAGGCCAGCTATGCTGTATGGATCAGAGTGTTGGGCAGTTAGGAAGAACCATGAAAAGCAAATGCAAGTGGCTGAGATGCGAATGCTACGCTACATGAGTAGGGTGTCGCGTGCTGATGGAATTAGAAACGATTACATTAGAGGTAGCTTGGGGGTGCGAGATATTGCAGAAAAGATGAGAGAGAATTGGTTGAGGTGGTATGGGCACGTGATGAGGAGGGGTGAGGAGGAGCTTACTAGGTCCATTGTGGAACTGAAGGTAATTGGGGGCACCAGAGGTAGAGGAAGACCAAAACGGACGTGGGAGCAGGTGGTGCAAAAGGACATGGAGGCCTGTGGGGTGGAGAGGGACTTGGTGGAGGATAGGCGGGAGTGGAGGATTCGAACCCGCAGACCCGACCCTGTGTCAGGCGGGAGAAGGGTTAGATGAAGATGAAAAAGAAAACTTACATGCATACTAACAATTGTCGATTTTTTACTGGTGGCAGTTCCACACTTTCAATAGGCCCATTATCATAATTAAAACAATCACTAATTCTATCTGTTGTAAAAACTGTGAGCCTCTAAGAATTTCTTCAGGTTCCTTGACAGTCAAACAATTCCTGAATAAGTTGGAGTTCATATTTTACATAAATCTGAAGATAAATTTTATTGGCATACATCATTGCACCAATTTAACCTACATGCCACCTTCCATGGTCCCCAAATGGGGCTTGGCCAAAAAGTATGATTTCTAAATGATAAACCTCAATAATCACCAGAATAAAAATACAAATACATACAAAATGCTTCATGTTTTGAAATAAATTAGGTTTTAAAGTTTAACTTGCATAATTTTTTGAAGAATGAATTTTTAAACTGCTCAATATTTTTACAAACCAACTTCTATCACACCAGACAACATTAAATAGTTACTTGGGATCTTTGGGAAAAAATAACAGTCTGGTAGTACAGAACTCTTCTGAAGGTTGTACAATAGGTATCATGACCATTTTTTAAAGAAAGTAGTGAACTAAACGATGCAATAAGGGGACAAAGTCAAAATCCCCATTTGGGGATTATGGCAGTTAATGGGTTAATCTGTTTTCTTCCCAAGAGTAAAGTTTATGCCATGCACTGAAACATTTGTCCAGGGCATTTTTAGCATAACATTGTGAATTATTCTTAATAATGCACATTTATTGAATTTTATTTTCTAGTTAGTTATAAACATAATAGACATGTTATGTATTTTTTTGAATATTTGCAAATGACCAATTTTAAAGAAAGGTCGATTTTTGTACACTTTTTGAGTTGGTGCAAAACATTTGTCCACCACTGTAGCTCAATTCGTTTCTGCTTCTTCTCGCATCTGGAAAACTCACCACTTTCTGTTTGTGCCTGCAGTTCCTTTTCAAGATCACCGATGGCACCTTTTCCTGGCTTTGTCCTTCAAACACTGGAATTCGCCTCTATATTCTACTCATTCCTCTGGTACCGTTGTTCAAAGTACAAGTGACCTGGCGCCCACCACAGCCATCATAAGTCTTGTGAGGAGCAATTATGTGTGTCCGCATTGTAGTGTGTCCATGTCCTACCTCCATTGGTCTGGGCCAATGCAAGAGGCATAGACCCACAGCCAATCAGATATACAGAGAATCTGGGGGCCTGTAAGAAGAGTAGGTCAGAATACTGGAACTGGTCTGGAACCCACAGAAATATTGAATGGTTGTCTGTGGGGACTGCTGGCCTACCCCACTGTTCCAACACCACATTATACAACCAAAATATAAATTTTGGCATGTAAATTAATGCCTCGCTGGTTACAATATCGCATGGTGTCTGACCTGTTGCACAATAACTATAATGCAACAGGAGTTAGGCTCATGCCTAATTTTAGGTCATCTTTAGATGCAATAAATACTGTAGATTATCTTATTAGCCAACTTGGGGATAATAGTGAAATAAAAGCAAGAGAAATACGATCTGCAGCTATCATGCCACCTATTGAATTGAGTCATGTGGCTACTGATGAAGATTCTGATTTGTCAGATGATGAAGTCACTGGCGATGGATCACATTTTCCCAGATGAATATTAGGGGCAGAAGTTAGTGTTGAAGTTGAAGAAGTTAAGATAAAAAGAAAGAAAAGGGGCATTGAGGCAAAGACCATCAGAATCTAAATGTTCTCAGACAACTCAAGCCAACTGGGTCTTACAAGAATGATAATAGTTCATCTAACAATGTACATTTTAACCCTAGAGAGATAATGCTCCCTTTGCTGTTGAATTACAATATTTTATTGAAATGCAAGATTGCACATTTGTTAATCAATATGTTGCAATGCACAATGCAAAATTTATTTAAAATTTTTAAATTCAATAAAAATTTGCCAATGATGATTACCACAAATTGCTCCGGAGCGCCAGTGGCATGAAAATTGAATCATCTATTTAATTTTTGAAGGGCAGAAGGAACAAATTCGACGATTTCATGTAGCAGATGTGTTTGCACCCTTGATAGCTTGACTTTTGGCTGGGGGCCTTTGGTCTCCCCCTGCTCAGGGTGCTTCCAACCAGCTGCATTTCTGAAATTTACTTAACATGGAAGCAAGCAGTCCATAGGGATATGACAGTGTGTGGGGGTGGAAAGGGACAGACCCACAGACCGGACCCTGCCATAGGCGGGATTAGGGTATGGCTACCAATTGCTAGGCTTCCCCTTAGTCATACTGCACCAGGCCACATAGGTGTCATGCAGAGCTGCGCTACTACAAGAAGCTTTACAAATGTCAATGGTAAAGGAAGTCTATCAGACTACCAGCTACCAAAAAAATATAGATTGGAATTAATTTATAAGGAAATTTTTGCTTGGATCATTATTAATCAGAAAAAAATTAAGGTTCTGAAAATTTCAGGGACATGGCATGCTTAGAAACCAATGATCTGCAATTTTTGTTAGATGATGGTAGCCTGTCAGACTACTTTGAGGGGGCTAGGGGGTTGAGGGGGTTAGAATCAAAACAGGAATTCTCCCAAAAACTCATTCTGAGATAATCGCCAAAAACCTTCTGGAGATTTGCCAGCGTTGTGCAAAATTGTGAAAATCACTGGAAAAAAGCCCTGAAGTGATAACTTGAAGTTTGATATTTCCGCATATGCTGCTATCTCAATTTTGTCAAAAATGGAGAATTCCTGTTTTGATTCTAACCCCCCTCAATTATACTACCATTGGATGCATTTAAAGTATTCTTTGCAGATGATTTTATAAACTTAACAGTTCATCAAACAAATCTATATGAAGGATAAAAAGGAAATCATAATCTGCAGGCCTCATTTGACAAAGTTTCCACTTTCATTGGTATAATGCTTATTTCTGGATATCATCATGTCCTCAGCAAGAAAAAGTATAACCTGACTACCAGAAATAGCAGACGACCAACACGGACATGTGGTGATGAAGAAGAACCTGGCAGCAAAGTAACAGTCATAGCATCTTCTCTCATTTAAAACCAAAACCATTTGAACCCTGCTTCTCTGCCACATTTAAATTAATATACTATAATATTGTTAGTAGGGGAGACCAGGGTTAGTTGTTCCACAGGTTGGTTGTCAAAAGCTTAATAGTGAAAAAAACTGTAGTCTTCATATGGGATGCATTTGTACAAAATGTTAGGTTGGCACATTATAGTGACAAATCACAAACTTCCAGGAAATTGGGTAACAGTTGAAAGAAACAGTGAAGTGTTAATTTCTTTTGAGAGGGAAAAGAAAAATAGTTGGTGCAAGATGGTTTTTGTGTATGTAATTACACATGATGTTCATATATCTACCATAGAATGTTAGTTTTATCTCATAGTTTACTGCTATGGCTAACTAATTGTTGTGATTTATGTGGATTATCAAAGTTCTTAACAAACTAGGCACATACATTAGGTTTTTTGGTAGCTACGTGACAAGTCTCCCCAAGCATCATGTGACAACCTTGCACATGATGCTTCGAGAGAGTTGTCACATGTGAGAGCCTACTCACTTTTGTTGACAAAAGTTCTACATCACAAACATTAACAATTTGAAACACCACTTGGAATTAAATGTAATATTGAATAATATATTAGAATATTTGTAGTATTTATTTCATTTTGTGTCGTTAGACCACAACTGCCCTCTCCTCCAAAACAACAACAGATCTAATTGAAATTCTTTGCCATAATGAATGAGGCATGTTTAGTTTTATATTTTGGCTTAAATGGGTGGACAAATGTTTTTACCTTAAAAGTGTTTTATTTTGACATCATGTTGGAACCTATTATTTATAATGCCCCCAGTTTAAAAGCAAAAGACAACTAGAGGTTGTGTTTCCCCAGAATGATGCTATGATCTACAAAGCAAGTTAACATTGAAAACAGAAACTAAGAAGCCTTGCCATGATATATAGTATTAATTGCCACACTCTTGCACAATATTGTAAGAAATTTACAAAAAATAGAAATTGCTGCACAACCCTCAACTAATGTAGGATACCAAAAAACATCTTTTTTGTAAACAGTAACGTGTTATTATGAATAACAAAGATGTTTCTATCTTATAGGAAAACAAATTTCATTTATGAATTCAGGGATTCACATTGTGACAAGCAACCCCAGGTACTGTGACAACCTACCCCAGAAACACACCTACAGTAAATCTTAAGTAGTTCCCAAATTTACATATACTGTATATCTAGCAGCAATTTTTTTATTATAAAGCCAGATGTTGGGTCTTCATAATTTGGTAAGTATGATTCAAATGCTACGTATAGGGACATTTAAAAAAATCAAATTCAAAAAATGTGACAATAATCCCCACTCATCCTAAAAATAAACTATGGCAACTATAGCTACCATGGCACAACAAAGATTCTTTTCAGTATTTTTCCCTTAATCAAATATGCACTCAGAAGGGAAAATACAGTAAAAATTAATTTTGAAACCTTTTTATAGATATTAGCACTAATGGGTTAAGAAAAAGCGAGCATGCCCTAAATATGCATTGTGTTGGTTGTTGGTGTTTTAGGGCCCTTCAACTACAAAGGTCATTAGAGTCCCGTCCATAGCATAGTTCTTATGCAGAGACTATGCAGACATACAATAATGCGACGATTTTTGGATACTAGCAGTACCCAGTTTTCAGTACTAGCTGGGGTTGCACTGCTTAACTTCAGTGATCAGACGAGAACTGGAGTGTCCAACGCAATCACCCGATCCCCCTAAATATGCAGAAGCATATGGTGAGTAGGGTTTGTCGGTTTTGGAAACCGGTTTTTAACACCCATTTGTTAACGAAGACTCTAAAACCGGAAAACCGGTTTTTTAATAAAATGTCGGTTTTTGTATAAACCCTAATGGTGAGGTATATTAGGTACTCCATGAGGTAGCAGAAGAACGTCCAGTCGCGCCTTTTAGTGGTGGTGAAGCTGACACTGAAATTGATGTGACCTGCTAGCTTATGTTACGAAGCTCACAGGGGGAACGCCATGCAGTTGTGAGGTGGACAGATCCATGTCACCCTCGGTAGAATGCCAAGTGAGCAAGTGCATGAAGAAGTTTTTTGGGAAACCGAGAAAAACGAAAGAAGACGCTACCCTGTGAGGAAAGCAAGTAAGGTGCAGTTGATGAGGTATGCTGAACTCCTCAAGTTCCAGGTCCCGACGGTGTTTCACTACCCAAGTTGTGAGGGATTGATCCCCAGCTACCCCAGTGGTATAGTGTATAAGGTTCCGTTGATGGCTAGTGATCTCCCCGAGTTCTGGAAGGAGTATCGCACCGTGATGATATAAAAGACAGGCGACCTGACAAAGGGGAGCAACTGGAGGGTTACTACAATCATGAGTGTTTGTAAGAGACTTCCACAATGTCCTCGTTACTTGCCTGGGATCCTTATCATTCCACCCAGCACAAAGAGCATTTCGACTACTAGACAGCACTTCGACTTCCATTTATGCTCTAAATACAATAGTGATATCGCTTAGGAGATCGCCCCCGACGTTTCGCCCCTGAGTACTTATTGCCCCCGGAGGCTTCGTCCCCACACATTTCGCCCCTCGGATGTTTCTCCCCTGGGAGGATAAATGGCCGGTTTTTTGTTGTTCTGTTTACTGTAATAATTTTAATAAAATAAAAAACACCAACATTAAGATAGACTGTCACATAAAAAAATACAAACATAAACTGAAATTGCAGGCTATGCCTTTCAGAAAGTCTATTAAATTTCTATCGTTGATGTCCTCCACATTGCATAGAATTCCCGAATTTTTACCTTACCTATTCCTTGAAACAGAAAAGGTCTGAACGAACAATTCTGTTTTCCTAGGTAAAACAGAATAACAAAAAAAAACCTGGCCAAAATATGGTAAAAATTCAGGGCTGGCATTGACTCAAGGGTTAGTTGGCAGGGTCACCTGATTTTTACCTTACCTAAAACAGAATAACAAAAAATAACAAAAAACGGCCATTTGTCCTCCCAGTGGCGATATGTTCGAGGGCGAACGTTCCGGATCCCACAATCCCCAGAACCCCTTCCTTCCCTAGCATTTCCCACCACCATTCCTAACCTTGTCCGCTGCCTAAAGGCGGCTAAAATACTCATTTGTTATTTAGAACTGGGAAAACATGAGTGACTTACTGGAAGGCACTTTTACACATTCGGTTGTCAACCAAATGCTGCAACCCCTCATTTTCATAGTGGAGACACTTTCTTTCAGCAATACGAGGTGAACTCCTTCACCAAGGAATTTTGCCGATTCACGCACACTGTATATTTCACTAAATGTAGATGAAAAGTTGTACACACCACATAGATCCAAGACCTCTCTCTGTCTCCTCCTTCTCCTCAGTTACAGTGAAGCCTCAACCATGCCTTCCGTGCCCTTATGGTCCATCTGAGGTTGCAGACATGGAGGAGCAGAGAGATGAAAGAGGACAGTTGCACAGCCATGGTGGAGAGGTGAGGATACCACTTTCATTTCCTGGCGCCATCTAGTGAAAAGCGGTTGAACTACTAAATGGGCATTGAACAATGGCCATTGCACTGTGAAAACAAAACTTTTTTCCACCTCTCTGCTTTTGTGCACCTCTTTCCTCTCTTCACTCCTCCCCTCTCCCCTACAGCCCCATCAATTGAAATGTAACCTTTTTGTTTTAATAACAGTCCTCACTGCTATCCTCGCCTCTCTCCTCTCTGCTCCACCTGTCTAAGGCTGCGGTCATGGTGGAGCGGAGAGGAGCGAAGTAAAGATAGCAATTAGAATCGCTATCTAAACAAACGGTCACATTGCAATGGATGTGACCATAGTGGAGAGGGGAGGAAAGAAGTGAAGAAAAGCAGAGAGGTGGAAACAAAAAAGTTTGTTTCAAAGTGCGTTTTCCATTGCTGAATTTGGTGCATATTCCTTTTGTAATATAGTGAAACCTCTCTAATTGGTACACCTGCGGGACGTAGCCAAAGTGTACCCATAAGAGGGGTATGGGTATATAAATTAATCAAAACAATATATTGTTTTATATTGTGTTTTTTTAACTGCAAAAAATGCATTTTATAATATAATATTTCACAAAATTATTGAAGTACACAAATTTAATTTTTACAAAGAAATCAATCAAGGGACGTTTGTCTACAATCAAGCTACCTTCTTATTTGCTGCCTATGGCAGGGTCAGGTATCCATCTTGCACGTCTGAATAGATGCAAGGGTGATCTTTTGGACTGCGTTTTCCCACAGCCAGATGCACACTAAAGCTGCAACCCCTGTGCATATTTATTGTAGGTCCACTGTTCTTTGAGGTATTCCACCGATGCCAGGTGGCAAGCTCCTACACCTGGAATGTTGCCTCACCTATCCGTTGCATAGTAGAAAGTTCTTTTATGTATAAATACCATTGAACGCCACATGGGACTATGGTTTTACTTCTAATCCAAAGGAAGATGCACTCAGGGCATCTCTCTTGCAGAAAAGAAGGCAACCCGCCTTGGTCCAGTATCGAACCTAGAACCACTGCTGCATTTACCAACCACCCTGTCTACTGCATCACCACTGGCAGTATGTACCCATTACAGAGGGGGTTTTCTGAAAATGGTGACATGTATTAGATGTACCAATGGAGGGGTGTACCCATTATAGAGTTGGTTTTCTGAAAAGTGGCAACATGTATGAGGTTTACCAACAGAGAGGTATACCCATTAGAGAGGTGTACCATTAAGAGGGGTAGTAATAGCATTAACCCTATGGATGAAAAATCGGTACCGATATGAGGGGTGTACCCATAGAGAGGTTTCACTTTATAACGATTTCAAATGTTGATATAAAGAAAAGCAACTCCTAACCCTTTTCCCACCTATGGCAGGGTCGGTACCCATTTGTCCCTCTGAATGGACACAGGGTGATATAGACATCCTTAAGTATTGATGAAATCTGTCAGGATATTCACGTAATTTTTGGACTAAATGATGGTATTCTCCACATATTTTTCTATATTTATTGGATGGGCATCAAATTTTCTTGGCTTATATATTTTCAACACGTAATATAATTTCAAACTGCTGTTTTCATTAATAAACATTTTCCTATGCAACATTTTCTGTACAATACACTGATATTTTCTAGAATTCTAAATTTCTGATGTTCTAAATTAACATTTCATTTGGGGCCTAATAGATGGCGCCACAGTGTAAATGCGTTTTTAATACGGCTCCACCATGGCCATACATTTCTCTGCTTCAATCGTTCCATATCGCACCTCTTTCATCTCATTTCTCCTCTCAATATAATTTCAAACTACTGTTTTCATTAATAAACATTTTCCTATGCAACATTTTCTGTACAATACACTGATATTTTCTAGAATTCTAAATTTCTGATGTTCTAAATTAACATTTTATTTGGGGCCTAATAGATGGCGCCACAGTATGAATGCGTTTTTAATACTGCTCCACCATGGCCATACATTTCTCTGCTTCAATCGTTCCATATCGCACCTCTTTCATCTCATTTCTCCTCTCAGCTCCACCATGCCCTCAGCCATAGCCAGACAGAAAATAAACCTGGAGTTCCTTTCTCTCCTCAGCAATAAGCCTGCACCTGACTGCCGACTTAATGTTCCAACCCTTTATTTTCACCTGGGCCTTTGCAGTTATTGGGAGTAATACAAATTACAAGTACATTTCTAGGAACTTTATTGATAACGTTGAAGATAAAAATATAAATTAGAATTAGGTTAAGTATTATTTAATTTTATGCGAATTATCGAAAAAAAATACATTTCCATTCAACCTGAATTGAGCTTTTCTCTTTCGTGTTGAATTCCATCAGGGATCGTCTCACTGCATGGATGAAACCATTGACGAAGACATTCTGCGATGTTGATAGGTGAGAGAGGTTTGAAGTCTTGTATCCCGCTTCTTGTAATGATCATTAAAATCCAAACGAAAACTCAAGAATTGCAAACAAACATCTTCATGACTGGTTAACATTATTAGAAAAGTCTTCACCATATCCTAGAAACAAATATTTGAACAATGAGCCTCAAGAGTACCAAAATGGAAAAAAAGGACAGAAACAGTTACTTTGGAAGTACAGTCGAACTTTGCTATAACACACCCTGGTTATAACACTTATTTTCTTATAACACACACAAGGGAAAGTCCCAGCCAGCGCTAAAGCATAAGTATATAGAAATTGATTGGCTATAACACACTCGGATATTGCATATAACACACAACTGGTTCGGTCCCTACAGCACTTTCAACGTGTAAGAGACCTCAGATATAACAAACAGCTGTAACATGAAACTAGATGGCATACCCCCACAGCTTAAGTAAAGGCTATATGGTGCAAAAGTTTTCCTATCAAGGATCAGTTTTCCAGAGCAATGGGAAAATCGACTCTGAAGTGGCCTGTAGGGTTAATGCAGGATGGCTGAAGTGGAGACAGGCAAGTGGGGCAAATTTTGCAGAACTGTCATTAGGCCCGCTATGCGATATAGCTCAGTGTTGGGCTGTTAGGAAGACCCGTGAAAGGCAAATGCAAGCGGCTGAGATACGTTTGTTTGTTGGAGTTTAAGGTCCCGTCAACTACGAGGTCATTAGAGACCCGTCCACTGTATAGTTCTGATGCAGAGACTGCACAGACACTACACTAATGCGACGATTATTGGGTATTAGCAGTACCCAGCTTTCCCGAGCGACCACCCATGTCAGTACTAACTGGGCTTGCGTTGCTTAACTTCAGTGATCAGACGAGAACTGGTGTGTCCAACGCAACTCGCCGCTCCCGGCTGAGATACGAAAGCTATGCTACATGTGTGGGGTGTCATGATCTGACAGAATTAGAAACGACTACATTAGTGGTAGCTTGGGGGTGGCAGATATTGTGGAAAGGATGAGAGAGAAGCGTTTGAGGTGGTATGGGCATGTGATGAGGAGGAGCTTATTACGTCTATTGTGGACTGCAGGTAGTTGGGGGCACCAGAGGTAAAGGAAGACCAAAATGGGCGTGAGTGCAGGTGGTGCCATGGGATATGGTGGCATGTGGGGTGGAAGGGGACTTGGTGGGGGATAGGCGGGAGTGGAGGATTAGAACCCACAGACCGGAACCTGCCTCAGGCGGGATAAGGGTGAGATGATGATGACGATGATAAAAGGATAAAATTCTCAGCAGCGTGGAATCTGGCAAAATTGCAGCTGACTGCAAGTGCGCGTATCTTGAAGTATAATTATACAAGTCTAGGTTGAATTTATCTTGAAATTAGCATATTTTTGTTCAGTTAACATAACTTTGGCATCATTTAGCATTGTTTCTGTTATAACACACACTCGAGTGTAAGACACAGACACGAGCAGTCCCGACAGTGTGTCATATCCGAGTTTGACTGTATTTGGTTATCAATTATCGTCGTCCTCTATTGAAGGGTCTAGCTCCTACACCACAGGATTTTATCAATATATACGAAAAATTTGATTCCATACGGGTTGAGTTCATTATCGTGCAGTTGTAGCATTTGATAATCGCACGGGTCGCACGCAAGATACATTTGTGACTTCCGTCTCAATTAAAGGTGGGTGGAGGAGGGATTGATCCCCCCAAACAGTCCATGGTTCAGGATCGAACCTGCAATCACTAACAAACGCATTAAGCACATTACCTCTGTGGGCCTAAAAACCATAATTTAGAGCGAAGGCTTTATTATGCCGTTTTGAAACAAAGCCCGCAATAACTCTCGCTGAGCTTCTCTCATTGGTCAAGTTTTCCTCTGGTCTGGAGGTAATTTTTGGAAAGGGGAGGGTTCAACTCGTAAACTCTTGAAGTGGGGATGCTCCTGACTGTTCTTTAAGCAAGCCACATAAAAGGAAATTCTGAACTACAGATATATTATCAAGTTTCGTAAGTAACAGACACATACCTGATAAGTTATGGACAATATTCTTAATTGCGCTTTCATCGAAGATATGTTCTTTTGGAATTCCATTTGGTGCTTCCTGTCGGGTATTTTACCAACTACCAAGCCGGTGATTTTGCTATCCTGTAAAGATACCAAATAACTGACAATCATAAACCCATTTCCCGCCTTTAGCAGGGTTGAGTACCCGCTTTTGCCCCTTTGGAACATATGGACGATATATTGGATGGTATTTTTGTGTAGCCGGCAGTCGAACTAAGCTTCAATCCCTACTCGTATTTATTGTCGGTCAACTATTAGTGGGGCACTCCACTCCACCGACTCCAGGGAGCGAGAATTTTAACCAACATTTTTAAGCACAGATTACATCACACATAACACGGGGTCATTACTGCACCTTTTATCCAAAGAAAGGCGCAGTGGGACCATTTCCTGCCCGAAAGATCTAAGATACTTTTACTTTTCATCCGCAGAAAGGCTTACTTGCGGCTTCCCTCTCGTCTCGTATCGAATCCAGAACCATTGACATAGTAAATCGAGTACGCTACCTACCGCGCCATCGAGGCGGGTAGTTCCTATACCCTCTCTGACCCAAAAAAAGCCACCCGTCTCAGGCAGGATCCAACCCGCAATCACAAGAGTGAAGAGCGCTATTTTCGTGCAACCAAAACAAATGCTGCCACTAAATACTGAGGTGTCATAAACCTGACAGAGCCATTGTTGGTGTTTTAGGGCCCATGAACTACAAGGTCATTAGAGCCCCGTCCACTGCGTAGTTCTAATGCAGAGACTGCAAAGACACTACACTAATGCGACGATTATTGGGTATGAGCATTACCCAGTTTTACCATGCAGCGCTCATGTCAATACTAATTGGGGTTGCGTTGCTTAACTTCAGTGATCAGACGAGAACTAGTGTGTCCAACGCAATCACCCGATCCCCGTTAAAGGCGGCAAGAGGGTTTCCAGAGGATCGCATGACACAAACGGCTGGGACTATACTAAGAATGCATTCAACAATTAGTTTTCCAAGTTTAATACCTAACAGTACTTACTAGTTCTTGGCTCTTTAGTTCTTTAGTTGCCATAGTCAAAAATTCATCCTGCACATTTCGAAAACTGATGATAACATCATATATTGTCCGAAGTTGAGTTAATATATCAACAGAGTTCTCATCCAATAACGCCCTTGTCATAATTGTGTTCAGAAACTCGTCATGAGCACATATAATTTCGTCTAAATCTTCCGCAGATTTGACCTTCTTCTCTAGGACATCCCATGAACATTCCATTACCTACAAGAAAGTAACAACGACAAGTGAAGCACTTTACTTCAGTAAACAATTTACCGCCTGCTGTGCACATGAATAGCTGGGTGAATGTTCGTGAGTTTTCGTCTCGTTTGCGTTTTAGGGCTCTTCAACTACAAGGTCATTAGAGCTCCGTCCACTGCGTAATGTCTAATGCAGAGTCTGCACAGACACCATGCAGTTACCACGGGTTTTGGGTAATTGTTGTTTGTCGGTGTTTTAGGGCCCTTCAACTACAAGGTCATTAGAGCCCCGTCCACTGTGCAGTTCTGATGCAGAAACTGCACAGACACTGCACTAATGCGACGACTTTTGGATACTAGCTGTACCCAGTTTTCCTATGCGGCCACCCATGTCAGTACTAGCTGGGGTTGCGCTGCTTAACTTCACTGATCAGACGAGAACTGGTGTGACAAACGCAATTCGCCGCTCCGGGGGTTTTGGGTAAAAGCAGTGCCCAGTGTTCCCAAGCAGTCACCCATACTTGTTCTAGCCGGGGGTGCGTTGCTTACGTTCAGTGACCAGACGGGAAGCGGTGGGTCCAACACAATACAGCTGCTCAATGTTTGTGAGGTTGTACCACGGGACACTGAATTTCTTTCAAAGGGATAAGTGAAAAAACGTGGAACATTTTTCTCAATTTCACGTTCTCCATAATATTCAATGCTAAGAACGCTATCCTGTTCAATACTCCGTTCAACGCCTAAGATAGAGCCTTGACAACAAGCCACATCATATGACGACATGGGCGCTATGAAGTTGGGCAATCAATACGTCACACCAGTAAGCAGGTCAACGCCAGAAGGGGATTTTTCGTTTCGTTGGTGTTTTAGGGCCCTTTATCTACAAGGTCCTGCCCAGACACTACACTAATGCGACGACTTTTGGGTATAAGTCGTACCCAGTTTTCCCAAGCAGCCACCCATGTTAGTACTAGCTGGGGTTTCATTGCTTAACGTCAGTAATCAGACGAGAACTGGTGCGTCCAACGCAATATGCCGCTCCACAGTATGGGAGAACGGGTGCCGAGAGGTGCAGACACCAACGGAGTGAGACTGGGAGAAAGGCGAGTTTTTAATGAAAGATGTTTCCCAAAATTAAAAATATAATGTGTAATACAATTTAGAGATTTATACATATGTATATATTTTTGTTTTGTTTCTTAAGGGCCCTTCAACTGCAAGGCCATGAGAACCCCGTCCACTGTGTAGTTCTAATGCAGGAACTGCACAAGCACTAGCGGTACCCAGTTTTCCCCAACCGGCCACCCATGCTAGTATTAGCTGGGGTTGCGTTGCTAAACTTGAGTGATCAGACGAGAACTGGTGTGCCCAACGCAATATAGCCGCTCGAGCCCTTAGTGATATATAAAATGCAACCAAACTTTGGTGACCCCCTTATAGGGAATTCTGCAAATTTTAAATAAGAACCTTACAGATTTTTCGACCTTTTCATTGTTCACTAAAAAGTAAATTTATAGGTCACTAGGCAACTTTTCATATAATTATATAAAAAATTGCCTATAATTTCGAAACTATTAGAAGCTTGCAAAAATGCGTTAAGACAAAATATTGCACCTACTCTAAAGTGATACTACCAAGGTATATTATAACATTACTAATATAAATTGGGTTACCTCGAAAGTGATGTAATATTGTATTTGCTGGATGAAGTGAATCATCTCACTCGACAGCATGTAACACTGATGTAAAACGGGAGAAAGTTCTGGAATTAAAGACAGTTCCAAGGACATCAATATTTTGCAATTAAAAGACACAATTAAAAAGATGAACTTCTAAAATATCAGAAAGAGGTTTATCAGGTTCTACAAAGATCATTAGAGACCCGTCCACTGCGTAGTTCAAATGCAGAGACTGTACAGACACTATGCTGATGCGACGATTTTTGGGTACTATCAGTACCGTTTTCCCAAGAGGCCACCCCTGTTAGTACAAGCTGGGGTTGCGTTGCTTAACTTCAGTGATCAGACGAGAACTTCTGTATCGAACGCAATAAGCCACTCCCCTTCTTCTCTCCTGCCCTTACTATTCTTTCTTCTTTTCCCCATTTATCCACCTATCCTCTCGCCCATCGCTATCTCCCCTCTTTTCTCCCCCTCCCATTCAGGTACCCAAGAATCTATTATTCCAAAGTAGAAGAAAGAAAACCATGGATGCAAAAGGAAGCGCAACAACGAAAATTTACTAACTGTCGCTACAAACCTCGTTGCCCTTGATGGTAAGTATGATAGGACACAAAACAAATTATGACCCTATGGAACCGGCATCACACCAGCGGAACTGTCCGGAGGAGGCCAAATTAACTGTCTATGGTAAAGAAGTTGAGAACGTGGTGATAATTCATATAAAGAAAAGTGAGACCCGAGGTACAATGTAAGGCCTATTGCATTACTGTACATCATAAGTGCCTAGACCATTCCAAATTCACAGGCATTATAAAATATGGCTATTCTTGATAGAGGTGTAGATATTGGACAAACTTTGCCTTAGGATTTTGGTATTCTTAACTTTACTTGTGAATATGAATATGTAAAATTTTGTGACTGATACCTTGCTAGTGAGATTTTTCATGCTGGACCAATATACCTCGATCTCCACCACCACCCTAGCAACACTTTTGCCTTCTGCACCCATTCTAGCTGCTTCACCCCAGGACCTCTTCCAATTTTGGGGTTACCCAACCCCTCCTGCAGTGATCCAGCGGTGGACATAATCCACAGCCCTCCTTTTCACTTGTGATCTTTTCCATCCTCTGTTTCGCCTCCAGTGACTTAGCTCTTGCCCGAAACAGCAGTGAGCTCTCCCACGTATTGTCATAGATTACCTCCGTCTCTATCGTAAGCTTGTTCTCATACACCCTTAGTGCTTTCTTCACCGCCCTTCCCTCCATGCTCTGTCGCCACTGCCATAACCTCCATTCCTTAACGTTTTACTGTACTAATCTTTCATTGCTGTTTCCCCTTCCTCGCCATCCCCGGGGTGCAGTGTTAGGCCTATCTTCTTTGTTACAGTAACAAACCTTTTCCAGCGGTTCATTCGGTACACCAAATATGTGAAATTCTTTGTTCCAGTCTATCGTCATTTATTTATGGCAGTCAGCTTATGGGTTCAACCTTTTGCTGGTTTAAAAAGGTGTGTTTATCACATTTTGCTAATGTTTCAGTGTTCTCAAATATACGAGTTTTAATTTAAATTTACGTTCAAAATAAACCGTTTACTATGATTAATTTGTCCTAGGTACATTTTAAAGTCGATTTTGTCAAGGGCAAGACGTTTTAAAAAGTTAGTGGCATGCTGAAGGTGCAAACATGCAAATTGTAAGTTTAAAATACTCAGTGCGACAATACTTTTTTTGGGAGGCAAAATGCAATTGCGCACTGAGAGTTGCGCTCCCATCTCCTGAAACCACCTATTACCTCCTCCTGGTCTCAAGCCCAGAACCATTTGACACATTGACACATTTCAGTTAGTGCCCTTAGAGTTACGCTGGTCATCAGCATGAAGCTGGGACGCTCCTCGGTCCAGCTCACTCTTCTATTCACTTAGTATGTCCTCTACAATGCGGGAGACCATGCCCCAATGCCACTTCCCTTCAGCATAATGTCAACGATGGTGTCGGGCACCAGGTGAAAGTTGTGCTTTTACTATCCTAGTCCTTAAGGTAAAGAACATATGATTGGTGCCGTCGTCCACCCTCAAGTGGGATGGGGACTCTGCTGATTTCGCACTTCCTACCTTGACACCTTTAAGCCATTTACCATCTTTGAAAGCTCAATTTTAAAATTTTTCCAAAGCAGCCACACCGTAATGATACCCAAAAAAGAGGATTGGTGTGTCAAAAACAGCAGAAAGTAACGATAAGCGCCAGAAGTTGAAGTGTACACGTAATGTCACTATAAGCTTGCCCATGACCTGCGAAATCAACTAGCAAATACTAGCCTGGTGTCCCACAGGGACGGTAACTTATGCGGAGTTATACCTATGATTATTTATCGATCGACTAATCTACATCATTGGGGCACGTTTCCTCCACGGACTCCAGATGGCGAGCTCCTACATTTGGGACTTTTGGCAATCTACTCGCTCCATGTAGAAATGGCTTTTATCGCACACACCACATGAAGGCTTCTCACTCACCCGAAAGAAGTCAACCCATCATTATTAAACCTAAAGGAACTGACGCGGTTGTTGGGAACGCTACCAATGAATTACGGGCTTAATATAAAAGGTGTTTTCAACGATGGACCAACCGCCACCTCTGCACCCGATGCACTAATCTGGAACCGTTTTCGCATTACTTCAGGTTAGGCTCTTCTACATGCGCCCGGGGGCTCTTCCAAGTCTTTAGGTGTACCACCATGGCGTGTCCACAAATTGGAATCGAACTCAGCCAGTCCGTATCATTTTCGCCACTAGCTGATGACAAGGGCTTTAAATGATTCAATAAAATTGCTACAGAAAAGCAGTGCTGAAGATGAAATGAATGTAATTTCAAACCAACTGATGATTTCTCTGGCATAAATGCTTACAATAGCTACCCAAAACTCCTAACCCTTTTCCCGCCTATGGCAAGGTTCCCTCTAAATGGGCCCAAGGCCGATATATTGGTCAATGTTTATCCGCAACCTCTATGCTAATTTATCGTCGGTCTACAGTTCATTTTTGGGGAACTCCACCGACGCCAGGGGGCGAGCTCCTATACCTGGAAATTTTGCCTTATCTACCCGTTTCATAGTAGAGAGGATTTTTATGTGCAAATGACATCGCACACAACACGGGACATCAGGTTTACGTCTCATAGGGAAGAAGGCGCACTCGCGGTCTCTCTCTCTCTCTCTCGCCCAAAAGAAGTCAAACCACCTCAGTCCAGCATCGAACCAAGAACTACTGACGCAATTACCAAACGGCTTACAATAGGTACCAAGATGACAAAAACAAGTTTCAAAACTGACAACAAAAGTTCACCTGGCAATGACTTTAACTTTCTTGAATATGCCATTTGTTGCTTCCATGTTGCAGAAAGAACATATTCCATCCTTTTAGCTCGCCACAGAGAGTTAAAGAGGCGTAAATAGGCCAGTAAAACTTTAGGCGTGAAGACCTACATTAAAATTAATTGACGACTTTTAACTCAAACAAGCATGTAGCACCATTAGGTCAAAAATGTGCTCTTCTTACAGTTCCAATTGGACCATCCATATGATAATACAAGGAAAAGACATCCCAACCAGTATCACCAACTGTCATCTATGAAATTTATAAAGCATACTACAATGTCAACACAATAACTACCAGACTGCCAAAAGGAGAAATGGTGTTACTTCTAATAATCTAATATCCAAACGTTTCAAAATATCAGGGTCATCAAATTGAGCATTTGTAGACCGGATGGCAGTTTCCAAAATTCCAGATAAACTGTGCAAGTAAAGAGTATTGGCAGGTTTGTGCAGATGGCTCCTAAATTAAAAAAAAACACAAATATTAAAGAGTTGTGTGGTAAAAAGAATTCTCAGATATTAAAGAGACGTCTGCTTGTTGTTTGTTTGTTTGCTGCTGTTTTGGGCCCACAAGTACTATCGTCATTAGGGCCCAGAAAGCAAGTCATTCCATGGTAGGGGGTGTAAAGTGCCATTCCACCATGGTGACACTTATAGGTCAATAGAACAATAAATAATAATAGTCAAAAGACCGAGAAGTATCAATTGTCAAATAAAAGGCAAAAGGCCAGTCAGTAAACAATAGTCAAATCAACAGTCAATTAAAAAGCAAAGCGCCAGTCGGTAAACAACAGCCAATTAAAAGGCAAAAGGCCAATAAATAAACAATAGTCAAATCAATGGCAGGTAAAAGTCAAATAAATGCAAATAAAAGTCTAACATTTCTGAAAAAGGCAAAGAGACGACAGAAGAAAAAAAACAGAGTATTTGGTTATTATAGAATCGTCTAATTAAAAGTTCTTGGCGATTTGGAAGCGTGCTTACTCCAAAAGGTCCATAAGGTGTCGAATAAAATCGCCTTGACCAAGCAGTAGGTATCGCCTCATGGCCTAAAAACACAATCAGACTTTATCAAAGCATTGGTAATAACCATACTATGAAAGTTCAAAAACCAAAAAAAAACACCTTCAAATGGTCCAAGAATTTATAATTCGACTGCATAACGTCTAGAACATGACAGCTGGTTTCCTTATATGCAGCATCTATCATTCTCTCCAAATCAGATTCACAATCAGGAGTGAAAACTAAGTCAACTAAGAAACAAAATAAAATAAAGCATGAGCCCAATGAAATCACCCCAGTACCATTCACATACAAATTATAAAAATAGTTATGAACCAGCCTGTAAGAGTGGAAATGTTGATTATCAGGGAGGAGAAACAAATTTCTGATGTAGTAACTTAGTACTCAATTGATAATAATTATTGAGAAGATTCAAGGGCGGATCCAGAGGGAAAAGTATAGCAGCAATTGTTCCCACACAGTATATCAATGGGGTGCAACTGATGACGCAATTTTGCATTGCTATCCCTATTTCTATACTGTCAGTCCAACAGTTGCAGTTCAATCTGCAGCCGGCTAAACCACTGAAGATAGGACATTGTCTAAGAGGCATGAAAGGACTTATTGTAATTGCTAGCTAGATTTATCCAAGGGATTCTTAGTACAGTTGAACTCCAATTTTCCGAACTCCGACTATCCAAATCACTTTCAGAATTTCAGAAAAAAAATTAAGAGGGAACGTACTGCAATTTGCAAAATAATGTGCAACTTCGCTGCCCGAAAATGGATAATGACATTCAAACAGCTTACTTCGACTGAGATGTTCAGCAAGCACATGCACATACTGTACTAATGTTTTTAACCCTCTAGCACAGGGGTGGCCAACTTTTGGGTACATAAGATCGACTTTTTACCTTAAAAATGTGTCGCGATCGACGTTTTATCTTAAAAAAAAAGTGTCGCGATCGACTTGTTGTCATAGGCGTAGTCAAAGTGGGGAGGGGAGGTTCGATACTGGACCCACTTCGGTCCAGTATCGAATCTAGACCGCAGACCTAGAAACACGGAACCACTACGTCACCAAGGTGAGTCTTAAGTCAATACATCGCGAGTGAGCGACCAAAATTGGCTTCGGGATCGACCGGTCGATCGCGATGGACTGGTTGGCCATCCCTGCTCTAGCAGGAACATCTATAATTTCTCTGTTTCTAGGAATATCTGTCTGTGATACATATATTTGAAAACATTGCTTTTCTACTATTTTTATCCTAAAACATGAAAAATTAATGCCTTAGACAGAAAAAGCAATGTCATTTTTATAACAGGACCGAAATAATATAAACACAGCGTTTTGCGTAGTGTAATAAATATTATATGAACGGTAAAATGAACAGTAAGTGGATGAATCTATGAGCGGTAAGTCGTCTATGAGACTGACATGGGTGTGAATAAATGGTTTTAAACTGAAAACGGTGTGACCAATTAAGGTAACCAACATCTCTATGTAAAGTTGAGATCCAAGCTGAAGCACTTTAGAGTGGTGGATCAGGTACATTTTTTAACGGCCCTCCCAGGGGCAAAAGAACAAATCACATCTAATAGACAGATGCTTAATATGTAAAAGTTTTGTCTTTTCATTTAATTAATTAAAAGCTCTTTTTATTTAAAAATAGTTTTTTCTTCTCCCATTTTCAACATACAAAGAGCAATAAATTAAATTAGACCTTTTTTTGGAAAAAAATCGAATTATCCGAATTTTTGATTATTCAAATGGGGTCCAGTCCCAAGTGATTCAGATAATTGGAGTTCTACTGTATTTAAAAATATTTGTGGTGCGCTTTTTATAAGTGCCCCTCTTGGTGAACCCCTGATCGACCACTGATAAGAATAATTTCCCCCTTGTCCAGCAGTCTTTTCAGGACAATGCAAAGTTACATTTTTTTCAATAGATAGGAGTAGTTTTAACTATAGCATCGCATAGCTCTAAAAAATGTTAAATTTTGATATAACATGTTCCTATACCTAAAATTAAAAATGCACCCTCAAAACTGCATTAATGAGTGGGCACCACTAGCCCAGGGCTACAGAATGATGTCTCAGGTATGGAGCTCAGCAAATTGTCGCTCTTAACCGCTCCAAGTAGCTAGCATTCAGCTAACGTGGATCATGAAACCTTGGCTTCAGCTCCAAGTTAGCTAGTTGGAGCAGCTAAGAGCGACAATTTGCTGAGCTGCATATTAAACGTTCTAATTTGTTTTAGTGGTTAAAAGCGACAATTTGTTGAGCTCCATAACCGAGAAAACATTCTGTAGCCCTGGGCCATTGGTGCACACTCATTATTGCAGTTTTGAGAGTTATAGGAAATGTTACCATATAGTATAGGAACATGTTACCATAATTATTCTAATAAACGGCGCGCCGTTTATTTTTTCAAAGGCATTTTTGTTGCGCCGTTTATTGGAGGGCGCCGTTTATTATTTTTTTTCAATTTATAAATGGAAACGTTTTAGCCGGACAAGTTGATTTCATTAATTTTCATTTTTGCTGATGCCACTCGCATCTGAATTTATTGGCAAAATGAAATTGAGAAAAATAATCAATGTTTCATTTAAAATTTAAATCCTGGGTTTAGCCACAGGACGATTCTCAACTGCAGAAATTGCCAACAATTTAAATGCTAAAGAATACTTTCTCTTTGAAACTTTTGTATCAACAATATCCGCACTAAAGCTTAGTTTACACGACTGTGACTTATTAGGAAGTTCAACCTATCATGTGAAAATACTGTAAATCGCATTGCACCAGGGTCACCCACAGAACAGAGAGGAGGAAGAAAAACCCTGTGTTACACCAGTACCTCTGTTCAGGCATGAGCCTGAATTGCAGTATAGTTGTTGTGCAATAGGTCCGACACCATGCAATATTAAAACTGACAAGGCATTAATTTACCTGCCAAAATTTATATTTTGGTTGTAAAATGTGGTGTTGGAACAGTGTGGTAGGCCGGCATCGACACACAGACAACCAGACAATATTCCTGCGGGTTCCAGACACCTGGCTGGGGTGTTCCCAGTCATAGCATGTTCAATGGACCCACGGACCCAACCCTGTCACAGGCTGGTTAAGGGTGTTATGATGATGATACCAGTACCCCTGTGTAGCATTAAAGGATTAATCATAAAAAAAATTCAAGTTAACTTGCACGATCACTTCCAGACAGCTACGTTTATTAGAGGGCGCCGTTTATTAGAATAATTACGGTATATCAAACTTTCACATTTTTTAGAGCTATGCGATGCAATAGTTAAAAGTACAAATATCTATTGAAATAAATTTAACTTTGCATTACCCTGAAAAAACTACTGCCAAAATTTCTGAACTGTTTTCGGAAGTGAATGTCCCCCTCCATGAACTATAACTTTTTCCTAACCATTTTATCCCATATCTCATAGATTTTTTAAAAAAGGCATTGGTTACTTTAAAGGAAACACCCTGTATATACAACACAGTGTGCATTGGTAAAGGTGATCGCTTTCTAAATATTTTAGATAAGGAAACAAAAGCAAAAAATAATCATAAATAGATTCAATAATATATTAGAATTTGAATCCAAAATATTTTACAAGTGAATAAATGCATCATCACCATCATCATACCGTTATCCCGCCTGTGGCAGGGTCGGGCGTGAAGGTTCTAGCCCTCAATTACTGTCTACTCCACACCAGGTCCCCGTCTACCCCACACACTTTCATATCCCCTCAGTCTTCCCCTGTCCCGGGTGCTTCTGACCACCTGCATTCCTGCAATGGAGCTAATGAGCTGCTCCTCCTCCCGTCTTCTCATTACGTGTCCATACCACCTATTCTCCCTGTTATCAGCGATGTCCACCACCCTAGACTACCTCTAATATATTCGTTCCTAATTCTATCAGCTCTCAACACCTGACTCATCTACTGCAACATTCTTATCTTGGCCACTTGCATTCTATTTATGTGGCTCTTCCTCACTGCCAGTTCAGTTCGTTGGCGTTTTAGGGCCCTTCAACTACAAGGTCATTGAAACCCCATCAACAGCATAGTTCTTATGCAGAGACAGCACTGACACTACACAACTGCGACGATTTTTGGATATTAGCAGTACCCAGTTTTCCAAGCGGCCACCCATGTCAGTACTAGCTGGGGTTTTGTTGCTTAACTTCAGTGATCAGAGGAGAACTGGTGTGTCCAACACAGTTCGCCGCTCTCTTCTCACTGCCCAAAACTGATCCATATAGCATAGCACAGGGATTCCCAATCCTGCGCCCGCCAACCACTTTGTGTCTCCCTGGTACTATTCGGCGGCGAGAAATATTTTTTTTTCCATTCACTAAAAATTTCAAAGAAAATCATTTTTCAGTTGAATATATTTTTGAATCATTACCATATTTATTCCAATAAGGGCCGCCCTCTAATAAGCACCGCATCATCAATGTGAAATATACAATAGCCACCGCCCTCCAATAATCGCCGCTGCCCTTGCAGTGCTTATGGCGCTTGCCCCTTGCAGCACTTATGGCGCTTGCCCCTTGCAGCACTTATGGCGCTTATTGGAGGATTATCATCCCAATTACTGTAGATTATCAGTAACTGTATTAGTCTTTCGTCGTTCCTTTGTTAATCATCATCATCATACTCTTATCCCACCTGCAGCGGGGTCAGGTATGCAGGTTCTAGACTGCCACTCCCACCTATCTCCACTCCACACACTGCCATATCCTTATGAACAACCTGTTCCCACGTCTGCTTCAGTCTCCCCTGCCCTGGATGCTTCTGACCACCTGCATTCCTGAAATGGACCCAATGAGCTCTTCCTCCCCTTTTCTCATTGCATGTTCATATTTATATTATTTGCCCATTTTTTGGTGATGTCCACCATCCCAGGCTACCTCAGATATACTCTTTCATAATTCTATCAGCTCTTGACACCCCACTCATGTACTGCAGCATTCACACCTCAGCTACTTGCATTCCATTGATGTGGCTCTTCCTCACTACCCAACACTCTGATCCATACAACATAGATGGCCTAACCACCACCCTGTTAAACTTCCCTTTCAACTTGATTGGGACCCTCCATCACACAGGACACCGGTTACACATCTCCCCTTCAGCCATCCATCATTGATTCTATAGGTCACATAAGAGTCTATTTCCCTATTGATATGGAACGTTGATCATAAGTACTTGACCTCTTTCACCTTCTTCACCAGTTCGCCCCTAGAAAATATGTCACTGTTATTTTACCATCCATTATTATCATCTATGAGGGCTCACAAAATTAATAAGCGCCGCCTTCTAATAAACGCCACCCTCTAGTAAGCGGTGCACCAAAAACGCCACGAAATAAATAAATGGCGCGGCGTTTATTGGAATAAATACAGTATTTTCAAAGATGAATTTAATAAATTCAACTTATAGATCTGGACTTTAGCATTATTTTTTAATTATTTATTACCCTTATCCAATTATAAATGTCCATAATTATTTA
>JAAFCE010006668.1:2799399-2835770 GCA_013389805.1 Trigoniulus corallinus
TAATTATTTATTACCCTTATCCAATTATAAATGTCCATAATTATTTATTACCCTTATCCAATTATAAATGTCCCTAATTATTTATTACCCTTATCCAATTATAAATGTCCAATTAAAAACGTCTTCCCTTTCAACTTTATTGGGACCCTCCTAACACACAGGACTCTGCGTGTCTGTCTCCACTTATACCATCCCACTTTGATTCTATGGGTGACACTAGAGTCTATCACCTCATTGCTTTGGAACCTTGATCCTAAGTACTTTACCTCTTGCACCTTTTTCACCAGTTTTCCCCCATCAAGTACATCACCTTTATTTTCCTGTCCTTCCCAATTTAAAGCTAATTACTCTGTCTTCCTCATGTTTATCCTAGGCCCTCCCTTTTCTAGCCCACCTGTAATCTGCTTTAGGCCCTTCTCTACTTGTCCTCTGCCGTCACTAAGTTTCCTGATATCGTCAGCAAATAAATGCATAGTAACTTACATCAAATAAGATTTACTTCTAAAAGGATGTCAGGTTGCTCTGTTGCAGTGTGCAATAAAGACATTTCCCCAAATTTGGGGCACCCAGAAACAAAACGAACTGCAGTAATCGTGATGTGGAGTTTATTACGTTTATCTGTGTACTGCTTTTCTTTTGTTGTTATTTGTCTTAAATGTGGGAATCTTAAAATTATTAGCGTAGTCGCTTTACTGCACATCAGTAGTGAATGCTTCCACAGTGACGTCACAGCCATTCCTAAATTTAATTGGCTATTGCTCTGAGTGGCCAACCTTATCTATAGGAACCTTGAGTATGGGCACTATTTGCCTTAACAACTTTGATTGACGTCTACATTTTGCTGGTTGGATGCTCACTTATTTTGCTTGAAAATACAGGAAAATGCAGCTCGCAAGTCACAGTTTGCCAACCACTGCTATAGCAAAAGGCACCATTATCACATCTTGAAGGTTCATTTTTAATTTTAGGTATAGGGATAGGGTATATAAGAAATCTGAATTATTTTAGAACTACACAATGCAATAGTTAAAAATACCACTACATATTAAAAAAAATATAACTGCATTTTCCTGAGAAAAAAAAACTAAAGAAATTTCAGAACAGTTTCAAGAAATGAATGTTCCCCTTCATCAACTATAACTTTTTCCTAAAAGTTATAAGCTTTAGGCCTTAATAAAAAGCATTAATTACTTTGAAAACTACACTCTCAATAATGTATAGGTATATTTACTAAAGACAAAAATAATAGTTCCAGCAAAACAAGACTTTCTCTGATGAAGATCAAAACGTTTACTTGATAAGGACTCAGCAGGCTACATACATTACCACAGATAGCAAAGCGAACATTAAATGGTGCAACTAATTTATTTCGTTGGTATTTTAGAGGCATTTCAACTGCAAGTTGATTATAGCCCCGTCCACTGTGCAGTTCTAATTCGGAGACTGCACAGACATTATGTAATGTGACGATATTTGGATACTAGCGGTACTCAGTTTTCCCAAGCAGCCACCCAACTTAGTACTAGCTGTGATTACGTTGTTTCACTTCATAATCCGCTCCCAGCACAACTAAACTACAGTAGAGGTACTGTAAAACCTCTAATTGACCACCACTCCTACAGAGCGGTTGAAAAATAGAGCGCCACCTCTAATAGACCGCCACTCATGAATTTCTTGGGTAAATTTATGGTATCTAACATCACAGCCAGCCCTAAAGTTTGTGGGACCCAAGGCAGCAGGCGTTAGCGCGGCCCCAGTGTCAAGATTTATGAAGTTCATTGCTTACCAATGCAGTACTTTATAATGTCTTTAAACACACATGAAATCAAAATATAGATTTTCAATTTCTTTTAATTCACCAGGGAAGGGCCCAAAGCAGTTGCCTCGGTCGCCTTGCACTAAGACTGGTCCTGTCTAACATTCACGTGTAAAATCAACGAAGATTTTCTCATAACGTTTCTGTCTTAGTTTGTAATGATAAAAATATTTGAAATTCTTGTAGGCGCCAAATGCACCTCATTTGATGCAATATTTCGTGATCACTACTCAAAATTTTGGTCAGATAGAGAGCCATGGTAGAGGGGTTGAAAAATAGAGTGCCATGGCAGTCAATTGGAGGTTTTATGGTAACCATGAACAAGACTTTACCATGACTTATGAAATCCTAACTGCAATTAACAAATGAAATTGCTATACGCCTTGAAAGAAAAAAATGTCAAGAATTGAAAAAGTCTTGTTTTCATTTACCTTTTGAGCTCTCCAGGGCATTATGTATTGCTTCTCTCCCTTGGACAAAATTACGATCAAAGCAAACTTGCCTTAAGAAGTTGATAGATTTGCCTGTTGAGAGAATCTGAAAGAGAATACCATCCAAATAGCATTTTGGCATCCTTGGGTTAAAATTGCATCACGAAATTCCAATCATGACAGCCATATTAGATCCAAAATTAGGTCACACTAGCAGCATTACTTCCATCATCACACCGTTATCCCGCTTGTGACAGGGTCGGGTCGGCAGGTTCCAGCCCTCACCGCCTAGCTCCCACCAGGTCGTCATTCACCCTAACACTAACACATCCTGACGGACAACCTGCTCCCACGTTTTATTCCGTCTCCCCTGCCCTGGTTGCTTCCAACCACCTGCATTCCTTAAATGGACCTAATGTTGTCCTCATCCCCTCTCCTAATTACAGGTAGTCGGCAGCTAGACAGCTGGGAACCCTGAATATAGCCTGTCTTTGACACCTGATCCCCTATTTCCTTCCATTTAATTGAAAACTGCCTTCCTTAATTTGACTGCAGCTTCCACCTCCTCATTCTACCACCATGTCTGCCTATCCTGAGAAGTGCCTCCTACTCTGCCCATGCTAAACAGCGCCTCTCAACATATCCTAATTTTCCTTTCAACCCTGTCCCACATGGCGTTGGCTGACCCATCCCAATCCCAGTCGACCTGGCTGCGAGCCTCCTGCCTGAATTCATCTGCCTTGGTGGGAAACTTCCACCACCTAATGACTGATTCTCCTTTCCACATATGTTTCCTAACTACCACCTTCATTAGAAATTCTATCATGAGCAGCTTATGGCCACTTTCCTTGTAAAGATCCTCACTGGGTAGTACCTGGCAATCTTGGATCTCTGCCCTATGCTGCTCCCTAACCATGAAAAAGTCAATTTGGGAGCTGCCCCATCATGACTGGAAAGCGATTTTTCCCTCTTGAACCATGTGTTGACTTATGCAAAGCAGTGCTCTTGCTGTCTGATGGACTTTCTGCCCCTCAGGGTTGATTGTCCCATACCCCCATCCCCCAGGTACCTCCTCATATCTGAAACCATCAATGCCCATGTGGACATTAAAGTCACCCCCAATAAAAAGGTGCTCATTTCCCTACACAACATGCGAGCTATACCAAAGTATGAGGCAGCAGAAATAGTGGAAGGTTAGACTTAGAAAGCCACCAACCTCACGCCAAGTTACTACACTGTTTAAGAGCCCAAAAACTACAGCCCTACCATGATCTTCAGTGGCTGGCAGTTTGCCTTCAAAAAGGCGTATTTTTTTCAAATTTTCAGGCAAGGCCTCTAAATATCCCAAAATTTCGCAGATAACAATTGGCACTCATAATACTGCAAGCACTCTCTGCAAGGTCTCTTACAAGCAGCACTTTCAATTGTCATTCTACCCTACTGCTCACAAAATGCAACAGAATTTTACAAAGCACATCATGAGTATCCCTTATTTATCCAAATAAAGCACAGAAGAACAAATGGCCACATGTTCAGCTTATAACTGTCACAGAGCCACCTATGCTAAAACATTAAATCATTGTGCAAAGATGCATGAAATAGTATCTTACTATGCCTTACCTTCCTAGCTTGCTTCAATGAAATAAATGAAGGAATCATTGATTCTCGTAAGGTGTATTTTTCATGCCATAGCCTATTGTCATTTACATTTGGATCAGCAGCAACAAAGAACTCTTGGAAAACATCATCAAGATCGCCATCAACAATCCATCGGTGTAGTTTATTATACAATGGAACTGAAACCTATTAAAGTACAGAAATTAATCTTTCGTCTTTCTTGTCGTTTTTCATCATTCTGTTTTCTATGACACATAGAATGCATGCACTCTATTCTTCAAGAGTGGAGAGCATGCATTCTAAGAGACGTCATCATATTTTATTATTCCTATATTTTGAATTACACAAAAGAATTCGATACCTTTTAAATAGTTAGAATGAGTAATGATAAAAGTTTAACGTTTTAATTTAAAAGTATAGAAAAAAAACCAGAGAGTTCTCTTTCTGTGATCATTATGGTCAGACGTGTTGTTTTGTTGCTCTACGGATTTAACGCATATTGTCCAATTTATAATGTTAAATAATTATTATCGAGTAAATAATTATTATAATTATTATCGAGTTTCACTTTCACCAAGAAATCAGTGGATCGATGAACGTGCGATGCTTATTCAGGAAAGAACATTAGTCCAACGTTTTTCTTATAAACATCTTCTAAATACAGTTTATTAAATTGAAGCCGTCACTACATGATCACTGAGTGCTTCCAGTAACTATCACTCAGTGGTTTCTTGGTATTTGGCACTTAAATGTGCCACTCACTGGATGTGAGAAGCTGAGCGATCACCAAATGGACGGACTAGACGACATCACTATTTGAATGTCACACATTTGGGAGGTGTAACGGCGCCTCACCTGTTAGGCAGGGCACAGAATGAGGCCATGATGCGGCCCTGCGAAATTCTGCTAGTAGGCAATCACTGTTATGTTGAAAGCCATTTTAGTTGATGGAAATTGCAAACCAGTATGTTGAAAAACTGCGATTCAATGTGTGGCGATTGCCTGCTAGCAGAATTTTTCAGGGCTGCATCACGCTGCATCTAGACATTTCTACATCTTTCTGGTGTGGGTATTATTTTGCAGCAGATATGATTTGAAAAAATTAAAAAAGTGCTAAAGCACATACCAATTGAAGGGAGATTTTGAAGTTGCCACTTAAAACATGCCAAACTTGTTGATTACGATATTTTTAGATATTAAAAAAAATGAAATAGCTAATGTAGGGTAAAACTTATTACAGTATTATTAAAGACATAATGTGCTGAATTTGATTAAATTAAAAAGTCAAAATCTCAAAAATGTCACTTATACGGTTTTACAGGTTAGGTGTTGATAAAAATAAACAAGTTAATGCTGATGCTTTATACCAGGGGTGGCCAACTTTTGTGTTCATAAGATCTACTTTTTATCTTAAAAATGTGTTTTGATCGACTTTTTATCATAAAAAAAATGTCATGATGGACTTTTTATCATAACAAAAGTGTCATGATCGACTGGTTGTCATAGGCGTAGTCAAAGTGGGGAGGGGGAGGCTCGATACTGGACCCACCACGGTCCAGTGTCGAACCTAGAACCACTGATGCAGACTAGAAAACTGAGGCACTACATCACCAAGGCAGATCTTAAGTCAACATATCACAAGTGATCAACCAAAATTGGCTTCAGAGTTGACTTGTTGGCCACCCCTGCTTTAGACAATGGTAAAGAGTATAAAAGGCTGATAAGGGAAAAGTGGCTCAGGAAACACTGGTTACCAATAATAACCAAATAGTCATAACAGCATAGTGTCTGTGGAGACTTCATTAAAACTTTGTTGTGGGCGGGGCTCTAATTACCACTGTAGTTGAAGGGCCCTAAAACACCAACACCACCAACTAAACCAGATCAGGTTCGTTCTTCAAGATTCTCAGAAAATCAATATTTAACCCTAGAGAGGTAATGCTACCTTTGCTGTTACATTAAAGGTAAAGGGTAGTCTGTGAGACTAACAAAAGTACATTGCAATATTTTATTGAAATGCCATTCTATAACTTAGAACTCGATTGCATATTTATTAATCAATATGTTGCAATGCACAATACGCAATTTATTTTAAATTTCCACATTGATTACAAAATTATCCACGATGATTACCACGGATTGCTCTGGAGCACAAGTGGCATGAAAATTGCATCATGCATTTAATTTCTGAAGGGCAGAAGGAACAAATTCGACGATTTCATATAGCAGATGTGTTTGCACACTCAATAGCTTAACTTTTGGTTGTGGGGGTGGCTTTGGTCTCCCCCTGCCCAGGGTGCTTTTGACCACCTGCATTCCTGAAATTTACTTAACGTGGTATCAAGCAGTCTGCAAAAATATGATAGTGTGTGGGGTGGACGGGGACCTGGTAGGAGATAGGCGTTGAGTGAGGACTAGAACCCGCAGACATGACCCTGCCATAGGCGGGATATGGGTATGGCTACCAATTCCTAGGCTGCTCCTTAGTCATACTGCACCACGCCACACAGTTGTCATGCAGAGCTGCTCCTACAATTAGACTGCCCCTATAGTCATACTGCAGCGGGCTACACAGGTGTAATGCAGAGCTGCGCAGCTACAAGAAGTTTTACAAACGTGGATGGTAAAGGTAGTCTGTCAGACTACCAGCTACCAAAAAAATATAGATTGGAATTAATTTATAAGAAAATTATTGCTTGGATCGTTATTAATTAGAAAAAAATGAAGGTACTGAAAATTTCAGGGACATCGCATGCTTAGAAACCAATGATCTGTGATTTTTGTTAGAGGACTGTACTCTGTCAGACTACCCTTTACCTTTCTAGGGTTAAAGAAGTTTGTTTCATTTCCATCTACAAGTAAATCACGATTTATGGATAACTATTTGCCAGCAGTTGTTTGCCATCAACTGTTTGCAAGGACAAATATTTGCTGATCAGTTGTTCGCCAAACATTTGTTCATGAGAAATGTTGTTCAGTAGATAACTGTTCGTCACAAAACTCATCGTCAAACAGGGTTATTTTTATTATGCAACTTCATGTAATGAAAAATATGCATCAACATCAAAATATACACTGGTACAACCAACAAAAATATACCAGGTGTATGCTTCTTCCACTTTAACAAAGAGATGGCGCCAACAAAAAGTATGCAGCATACTAATTTGACACATACTGTATGTCATTTTGTTTGTCTGACATTAAACTATGAACAAACACAAGTTCAGTCTGCCAAAAACTAGCATCTTTGCTTTATCGTTCAGTGATCATGTCCAATTTTGTGCCTGAAAAACAACATGTTTCCAATCATGTAATTATGTAGATTTCAATACCAGAAGTTCATTAGAAGTTGTTTTAGGACTTCACGTATATTAACAACAATAGAGAGCTTGAGTGATCCGTTATAGAACAACGTGTGTTACACAACATAAAAACACAGTAGAACGTATGGTTCTGTGAAAAAAACAGTTTGAGTGATCTGGAACCACACGTTATCTTTAACGTCCTGCCCTCTATTGGTTGGAACGTGAAACTTGGTTCCTTTCGAAGTAATTTTAGAATTTTTTGATATTTTGAATGGGTCCGCCATTTTATTGTAACGTTCGTTTAAACCTACGTAGAACGTATGATTACTTCAGCATACGCTCAAACACACGTTTCTAACTTTACTTTGGAATGTTGCACATGCGCAGTAAGATATTCGTCTGCTTTGCGTAACATGCGTTGTTCGAAAACGGATCACTCAAGCTCTCTAATGCTAAGCCAACTGGCAAACTTAACCTACATATTATACATAGTGTAGTGTTCACATGGACATCATGCACATGCATTCAAAATAGAATGCATGTGTGTGACGATCAGAGGTACAGCATGCACAGGAATTCTGTCATTCAAAATTCAAATTTTTGTATTTGAATTTTGAAACTTGAGAATGGGATTTTTCGAAATTGCCATTCAAAGAAATCAGTCGATTTATTTTAAAAATATCAGTCTTCTTTTTGGTACTGTCAATGGTAGACGTTCTCCGATTCACTCCAAACTTCAATACGTTAGTACAGTTTATTAGTAGTTTTTCATCATTTATTCATATATATAAAACAATAATTGCACATCTTGAATACCTATCGAATAAAACTTGTTGATTTGTGAAAAAGCATCTTTACTAAGAAGTTATTTGGAAGAACATTCGCAAATCCTGGATGGCAAATAAATGAACACGTATAACTCATTCATCCCAATCTGATTCAACCAAATACAGCAGCCTTCCACCACAATAGCAATTAAGATTTTTACATTAACTTAAATATGGTACAGTAAAACCTGCCTAAACCGGACCTTGTATAAACCAGAAACCTGGCCAAACCGAAAATAAATTTAGGAACGGAATATTTTCCCATTTAAAATACGACCCTAAACCAGAAAACTACCTAACGCGGAAACGATATAAGTTTTGGGAACCGTTTGCATAAACAACCTGACTAAGATGGATTACTTTATATATAACACTACAATGCAGGCATTAATTTTGAGTGTGACTGTACATGCATCGAAGTTCTAGGGACCATTACGGTCATATACACACAGAGCTACCCAACAGTGAAGCAACAACAATGTACTTTAAAAGACGTGTGGTGGCAGGGGCGGACCCGGGGTAGGGAGCTCAGTGCCTCATTGCACATCCATCAACTGATGCATGATTCAACACTGCAACTGATGGGGCATTTTTGCATTTCCTATTCCCGTTTCTATTCTGCCAATCCAATCTGCAGTTGGCTAAAACACTGAACATAGGGCATTGTCTAAGAGGCAATGGAGGACCTATTGTAATTCCTAGCTAGATTTATACTAAGGGATTCTGAATATTTAAAAATATTTCGGGTGCAATTTTTTTAAAGTGCTCCCCTGACCCGCCTCTGGATCAGCCCCTGTGTGGGGGCAGAGCAACGTTTTAGTTTTGGGACTTTTATTTTGAATTTCATCATCCTAATAAAAGGTGATCATATTTTTTGTACTTTGCTTCATTAAAACGCAGCCCTTAGTAAAACGGAAACCTGTGAAGATGGAAAAAATACGGGAACGATCAGGTTCCGTTTTAGACAGGTTCTACTGTATTTTTAAAACTTGAAGTGGAAATAATCACCCTGGCAAAGCTGCTCCTTCAACACTAAAGCCAAATCGCGTTGGCAAGAAGATCATGTGTCTGGTTGAACCAGAGTAGTATTGTGTATTATAAACTGTTGAAGCCTGGCAAAACCTTTAATGCCCAATACTATCACCAACAAATGATTAATTTAACCTTTTTCGGACAATTGTATGCCGGACAACTGGTCGCTGGACAACTGTTCACTTAAGACAATTGTTCGCTGGACAGTTGTTCCCTTAGGACAATTGTTCACCAGATTATTGTTCGTTCAATTTATCATTTTTTTACATCATTATTATATTAAACAGAGAAAAAAAGAAATAAATGTCTGGGGTGGTGGGACATCGCTAAAAATGAGGGAGAATAGGCTGAGGTGGTGTGGACACGGCATGAGAAGAGGGGAAGAGGAGCTCGTTAGGTGCACACAGGGGAGGGTGGAGACCAAAGCAGACGTGGGAACAGGTTGGCCATAAGGACATGGCAGTGTGTGGGGTGGACGGGGACCTGATTGGAGATAGACGGGAGTGGAGGGCCAGAACCTGCAGACCCCACCCTGCCACAGGCGGGATAAGGGTGTAATGATAATACAGTAAAACCTGCCTAAACCAGACCTTGTATAAACCAGAAACCTGACCAAACGGAAAATAAATTTCGGAACGGAATGATTTCCCATGTAAAATACTACCCTAAACCGGAAAACTACCTAACGCGGAAACGGAATAAGTTTTGGGAACCGTTTGCATAAATAACCTAAGACGGATTATTTTATGCATAACACTGCAATGCAGGGATTAATTTTGAGTGTGACTGTACATGCACCGAAGTTCTAGGGCCCATTACGGTCATATACACACAGAGCTACCCAATAGTGAAGCAACGACAATGTACTTTAAAAGACATGTGGTGACAGGGGCGGACCCGCGGGGGGGGGGGGGGCAATGCAGCCATTGCTCCCCTCTCAGTGGCTCACTGCGCATCCGTCAACTGATGCATGGTTCAACTTTGCAACGGATGAGGCATTTTTGCATTTGCTATTCCCGTTTCTATTCTGCCAGTCCAATCTGCAGTTGGCTAAACTATTGAACATAGGGCATCGTCTAAGGAGCAGTGGAGGACCTATTGCAATTGCTAGCTAGATTTATACTAAGGGATTCTGAATATTTAAAAATATTTGGGGTGCAATTTTTTTAAGTACACACCGATGTGATACAATTTCTTCAAGCCGTCAGTTAAAATTTTTGGTGTGAGCAAAAAAATTTTTTGCACACACACGTCAGTTTGGTGTGTGGCGGCCCTTACTGTATGATGATGATGACTCAGAAAGATGCCAAATGAAGAATGCTGTTTTTCTAAATAAAAATAGAGGCGAAACATCCAAGGGGCGAAACGTCTGAGGGGCGAAAAGTACTTGGGGGCGAAAGGTCGGGGGCGAAACGTCAGGGGTGAAACGTCGGGGGCGAAACGTCAGGGGTGAAACGTCAGGAGTGAAACGTCAGGGGTGAAACGTCAGGGGTGAAACGTCGGGGGCGAAACTTCCATAAACCAACTGATAATGATGATGATGACTCAGAAAAACGTCCGAGTGAATCCTAGGTGAACAATTGTCCAGCGAACAATTGTCAGCAATCAATTGTCCTATAACCTAATTTAAATGACATATTGATTCAAAGACGACCACAATGGGTCAGAAGACCTGGCAAAGTGAGTTTGTTACACAACAATGCACCATCTCACACAGAAAAACCAGTGAAACACACTTTGAAATCGCTTGGATGGAACATCCTTCCACACTTGCCATACTCCCCAAACCAGGCGCCATCTGACAATCACCTTTTTCCATCAATGGGGCATGCACTAGCAAAGCTGTACTTCAGAAAGTTGGAAAATGGCTCCAAAAATAGTTTGCTGCAAGACAAGCAGTTTTTCTGGAATGGTATTTATAAATTACCAGAAATACTGGTGAAATGTGTAGAAGGCACCTGGTAAACTGACACGACTTATGACATTTCTATGTAAACAAGGTAGTGGCGATTAATTTCCTTCGCAAACAATTCCTAGGCGAAAAATTTTCCATGTGAGCATTTTTTGGTGAATAATTGATCAGCAAATAACTTTTCTTATGAACAATTGATGGGGAACAATCTACTGTATACAATAAATCACTAGGTCTGCCCTACTTTCACTACAGCCAACATATCCGTGACAGAAAAAAATTTAGAATGTAGTACTTCTTTTCATTTTGGGGAGTTGTCTGTTTGGTTATTTAATGTAATCCTTTCTATTTTTGAAGCAGGATCCTATGAGCATCAGTTGAATTTTCATGAATATCGACGATATTAATCTGGTGATTAATATTATGCTCTTGCTGGGAAAGAAGGCCCTCAAAATTAGCAACAGCCACTGATGATGATAATAAGTTGATTTCATTGTGCTATGGGTTACTGAAGGATACAATGCTAATGCACTTTTGTAAAGTGCTAGCAACTTATCAAACAAGACTAGAACTTTGATGACCAATTCTTCGGATGAAGACATTCATATAAAATTAAGAAATGCAAAAAAGTCCAAAACTCACCAAAGCTAAAATTCGCCTCATGAGACTTCGAATTGTAGGATCACCATGCTTTAAGTACGAATGGACAGCTGAAGCCAAAGCGCCACCTTTTAAATCTAGAATGATTAAAATAATTTTGACACAAAATAGAGTTTTCTGGCTGCATTTCTATCCAATGTGTGCTACGCAATGCAGGCGAATTGTCAATGGTGTAAACTCAGATACTGCATGTGTCTGTGCAATTCATGATTCGTCTGCATTTCGTAGCATACATTGGACAGAAATACAGCCAGAAAACACTATTATTTCAACAATTAACATATGCAGACATTCATGACTTATACAAATGCCAATATAAACAAAAAATATCAACATTTTTTCATAATGAAAATATCATAAGAGGGTTCCTTTTTACTTACACACCCATTTATGATCTATGAGCAGGGTAGAATACATACAAATGATAAGACTAGGGTGACCATTTGTGCTGCAAGCCCGTCCAGGACATTAATCCTCCCAAGATATATTAAAAAAGAAAGGAAAGAAATGAAAATGAAACATACAAATACAGTAAAGAAAATTACTTGAAGTATAAATGATTAGTCATAGTCTGAATTGGAACGCATTTTGAAATTAGTAGAATTTTGTCAATATGTTGCTCCCCACACGTAAAATGTGCTTCACACAACATACAGTATCATTTATATGCCCAATGCTACCAATACAACGCTCCGATAATATGATCCGTACATGGCAATGCCATAAAAAATAAATTTAATTTGATGAATCTTTAAATGCGTTGCTTATTGTGGGACGTTTTCCAGGGCGTGTAACCATGCTGGGCATGGAGCTGGAATCCAGGACGAATGGTCACCCTACATAAGACCAACTGAATTCTGATAGTAAAAATATGAGATGGATACAAACAGGATTGGACAATTAACAGCTGATCTGAAAGGAGTAAGAAACCACCATGACTGTAAAATAGGAAATAGGAGCAGACTTATGGATTGAAATGAAAATTGGTGGATAGATTAGGATGCGACCCACAGTGTCATTTTGGGCTGCTGATGTGAAGGCAGACAAGTGGAGCCCCATATGACTGGAGGGTCCTTAGAAAGTTCAAGGAGAAATTCTATGGGGCAGTGGTTAAGCAAACTATGCTTTATAGATAGGAAAGGCATTTCCAAAGCTGTGGTTATTATGCCATTTGGATTGTTTGAGCATGTTAGAATGCCATTTGGGTCATGGAATGCAGCTTAAACGTTTCAATGGTTCATGGACATGGTTCTAGGAGACCATTTCATCTTTACACAAATAGACAACATCCTTGTTGGTAGTGTGAATGAAGAACACCACGTGCCTTATTTATGTTAAGTTTTTGAGAAACTGCAAAGTAATGAGTTAATGCTAAATCTCTCAAAATGTGAATTTGGAAAATCGTCTGCAATAGGTCGGCAAATGGCTCAGCCATCAGCCAGTCACAAACTGGCACAACTTACTTGGCGCTATTGGAGTTGACTGGCTACTTTCCCACTGCAAAGTCACTCTGTGACACTTTAAGCAGCGTCATGACGTCACTGCCTTTTGTGCTGTGTCGTCTGATTTGATGCTACTAATACTAGTTCATTGTGATAGGGGACTAGCCTTCGTTCAAGGTTTTTTGAAAGAATTTTTTTAATTTATATTTATTGTTAAACATCAGTTCTCTTAAGACTTGTAATCTAGGCTTAACGTGTGATCTGAATAGCACCATTATGTTTGCTAACATATTTACCCCCCCACATGCAACCACAACACCACCACTTAACAGCCAATGCCCAAATGCAGTTTCCTGTACTAACAGAACTTTGAGACACACGTCGAAACTTTGACATTCTTAAAATAAGCAATGGATGGCAAGAATTATAAAGGAATTCCACTTAAAAAGGATTAAAACTAACACAAGGCACAAGCCATATGCCATAAGCTGCATTTGGAACTAATATTCTGCATATGAATATGAATATGTAATCCTTTGTGACGGATACCTTGCTAGCGAGATTTTTCATGCCAGGCCCATATGCCTAGATCTCCACCAGCACCCTAGCAGTACCTTTGTATTTCGCACCCACTCCAGCCGCTCCACACCAGAACCCATCAACCCCAGAACCTCTTCCAAGGTGGGGGTTCCCCAACTCATCCTGCAGTGGCCCAGCGCTGGACAGGTCAGGATCACATGCCTGACATCCTCCACTCGATCCCCACACAATCCACAGCCCACCTCTCCACCTGTGATGTTTGCCATCCTCTGTTTCGTCTCCAGTGACCCAGCTCTTGCCCGAAACAGAAGTGAGCTCTCCCACGTATTGTCATAGATTATCTCCCTCTCTATGTTAAGCTTGTTCCCATACACCATCAGCGTTTTCTTTGCCGCCCTTCCCTCCATACTCTGCCGCCACTGCCCTAACCCCCATTCCTTAACTTTGTCCTGTACTAGTCTTTGCAATGTTGTTGCCCCCTCCTTGCTCTCCCTGGGTTGCAGTGTTATGCCTATCTTCTTTGACATCTGGTTTACCCTCCTCTCCCAGTTGGTAGATACCCTCATGTTGTTTACCCATGCATTGACCTGCCATACCGGATTCTCCTTCCCTAGCCTCCATATCCTGCATAAGTATAGCAACTTACTTATCATTTCTCTCTGTTCAAATGTAGACCACCACACGTCCCCTTGTATTGCTTCTACTGCTGTGAACCTATTTCCCCCTAATGCCATCCTGCCTAACCTTCTTTGGGCTACTTCCATACAGTCCCTTACCTTTTTACTAATGCACAGAACCTCGTTTCCATACGTTAGCCCTGGAACTGCTACTGCTTTCCATAGCCCCCTAACCATTTCATACCTTGAGAATGAATCAAACGCCAGTTTCCTTATTAATCCTTCTCTGGTTTTTATCTTACACATGATGTTTTCCTCCATTGTTTTTAAGTATCCCCTATCATTTGTGAGTTTAACCCCCAGGTATGCAACCTCTGACACTACCTCTATCTCCCTCTCCCCAAGCTTGATTGGCATCTTATTACTAGGCTGCATGCCATCCTCTCCTATGATCATCAGTTTTGTTTTATCTTGACCAAATTCTAACTGGAAATCCCTACTGAACTGCTCACAGATATCCAGTTCTTCTTGGAGCTCTCCCTCACCCTCTGTCAGCAGAACTGTCATCACACTGAAAGATGGCTGTAGTGATGGCATAGTAAAGTGTCAAGTGTAAAGTGTAAATTTTACCACAAATCATCACAAAGCTGCAAATATTTAGATAACATACAAAAATCTGACTGTACCTTTGCAAATGTCCACAAGAGATGCTAATATTTTCATTCGAGCAAGGGGCTCAATGACCCAAACCATCAGACGGTGGATAGTTAGACCACCATATCCAACCCCTAGACATGGTTCTTCTTCCTGCAGCATCTATGAAGACAAAATCAAATTGAATGTCTTAGAAGGTGGCATGCTCACTTTATAAATCAATATTTTAAGTGCCATTGGCAAATTTTCACTTCATAACCAGCAACATAAGTGGACCTCATTCACACAAATATTAATCAAATAACTTAACCGTAACAGTTGCACATGCATTGCACACTCTTGCTTTATGACCACCTATATTTACACTTGTAAAATTCACCAACACAATTGTTATAATTGTCAAAGTTGAACTAAATGAAAAAAAATCCCTAATAAATTAAAATGATGAAAAAACTGGCGACAAAGGTAAACACAAGACGATTTGTAGGAAGGTATTTTTAAGCAGTCAGTTGTCAACCTAATGCTGCAGCTCCTATGTTTATACAGTCAAACCTCGCTATAATACGCCCTGGGTACAACACTTCTCAGCATATAACACACATAGGTATATAGCAGTGGTCTTGAAACTGTCGACTTGTGGAACCGTTAGAACTGTAAGATGGTTTTGCGGGAACCCCATCCCATCTATAGAAAAGAATATTTTGCTGCTGCTAACGAATTGGTTTGCCAACACATGAAGCTTCTGATTAATTTTCAAATATAACCAAATACTTCTTTATATCTTTTTAGTTAATAAACACTAGTCAACTAGTGTGAGTGCTTCATAATTGTTTTTCGAATTTTTATTTTGACTCATGGAACCCCAGAGATGTACTGCGAAACCCTGGGGTTCCACGGAAAAGTATGAAGACCGCTGGTATATCGTAATTGCTTGGCCATAACACAGTCGGATATGGCATATACCATGCAGCTGTACTCCGTTATTACATGCAACTAGACAGCATAACACGCAACTTAAGTAAGGTTAACATTCAGCTCTTTGGTTATAACACACAACTGGTTGGCTGCTGTAAGAACTATAAAATCAGAAGACAATAATCTAGGCAAAATCTTTAAACAAGCGCGAAAAAAATAGCGAAACACTGAAAACCATCACATTTTACGCCTACTGGTTTGCTGTTTGTTTTCTTTTGCTGCAACGTTTGCAATGGCTAATAAACGACAGTCAATTTCAATTGAAATTTATTAACGAATCGACTGACGTGGTACAAAAATATGGGCTATTGAGGAACCCTGTTAGCTTTATTGTTCAATCAAAGGATAAAATTCTCAGCAGTGTGGAATCGGGCAAAATTACAGATGACTGCAAGCGTGTGCGTTTTGAAGTAGAATTATACAAGTCTAGTCTTACATAAATATAGATACCTGAGATTCAAAAACAGCAAGAAGTCTGTAATATTCATTGAGTTCTTGTTGTAATGCAGTTGAAAAGCTCTAAAAAAACAACAGAGCTTAAAAATGTGTACCAGGATAAATGTAATTAATTAAAAAATAAAGTAACAACCTGTCCTATTAATCCTAAGGACATGTTGTTGGCCTGGCTGTCACAATATTTATGAATTTTGCTATATAGCCATCCGAGTTCTGCCAGTTTCATTAATGCCATCCTGGATGGCATGCTTATGTCTGCCTGCAAACGAAAAAGAAATTAATTACACAATAAAATACAAGCAACCACAACATATCGATGCAGTTCTTACTTTTGGGTCAATTAAAACACCATCCTTGTTATCATGGAATTTTATCGTTTTCCCATCAATGCCCTGGATTATATATAGTATATCACGTAACAAAGTGGATTCTGGCACCTGCTTTGTACCTGCATGAAGAAATTTAAGCTCAACTTTTGAAAATACAAAAGCCAAAAACAAATGCATAGTAATGAAATTCCTAGGCTAAAATTAGGATCTGAACATAAATGCATGGCAGGGCTTCCTTAAATGGGGGACTCCACAGCACCATTTGGGGTGTGAAATAACATTTTGATAACATAACATCCTTAAAAAAAAAGTGACATCACCATTTAAACAGGGTTCACATTGGGCGACAAAAACATAACATATGTTATATGTAATAACAGCTCAAGGGCAGTGTCAGATCAAACACTTGAGAGATCCCAAGTGCAAATAATACTGAGGCCCAGTGGTACCTCGGTTGACTAAATTAATTCCTGCCAAAAGGGTGTTCCACAACTCGGAAACCATTTTTCTAATAAGAATAAGTGCCAAATGAATAATCCATTCCTGAATCCCAGATGACATATTTACACATAATAACAGTACGTCATGCAAGCTTTAGAGAGCAGTGGTTAGGCCAGCTGAGACGTATGGATTGGAGTACTTGGGCAGCATGGAGGAACCATGAAACTAGAAAAAGTAGCTGTAATGCAAAAGCTGAAGCGCATGGGTGTGGTGTTGACAGCAAACAATTAGGAATGAGTATATTAAGGGTAGTTTGGGGTTAGGGATGTCACGGAAAAGATGGGAGAGAATGGATTGAATTTGTGTTAGAAGAATGAGCTGATGAAGGACAGAAGAATGAGCTGGTTATGTCCATTACAGGGAACCAGGCTATTGGAAGTGCCCTAGGCAGAGAGAGACCTTAGCAGATGAGGAAGAAGGCTAGTATTAACATGGGCGACTGCTGGGGAAAACGGGGTAATGCTAATACACAAAGATCGTCACATCAGCACAGTGTCTGTGCAGTCTTTGCATTGCAACTATGCAGTGAATTGGGCTCTAATGGCCTTTGTAGTTGAAAGGCCCAAAAACACCAACAAAAGAAACAAATAAGGTCATTGGTCATATATGATCACATGGCATTGTAGAGACCACTAGGTGGTACGTACTATTCTGCGTTTGTCATTTTGTGCTCTACGATTTTTGGCTGAGTTTCAGGCAATTGCTAACCATCTTCAACATTACAACTGCCTTTTTCAAGGCAAACATCAACTCCATCGGGGGGGGGGGGAAGCGTCGAGTTGCGCTGGACACACCAGTTCCCGTGTGATCACTGAAGTTAAACAACGCAAGCCCAGGTAGTACGGACATGGGTGGTCGCTCAGGAAAACTGGGTACTGGTAATACCCAATAATCGTTGCATTAGCGTAGTGTCTGTGCAGTCTACGCATTAGAGCTATGCAGCGGATGGGTCTCTAATAACCTTGTAGTTGATGAGACTTTAAACACCAACAAACAACAACAATCCATCCAGGGCAAGGTAGGGCTGGGGCTTTTGGGTACCGCAAACGATGAGATGAGCTGGTGGTGAGGTTGGCTTTAAGCCTAACCTCATGCGATTCTTTTACCAGCCCCATCGTGCTTTGCTGCAGTGCATGTATCGTATGCTGCAGTGAAGCTTGTGTACCAACTGCTCACAGCAAATATTATTAATTTAATTGTTTAATAATTATTAATTTACTAATACCTCTATCTAGTATATGCTTAGTTAGAGTTAGTATGTAAATTTTGTACTTTCTATTTAGTATACAGGTAAATGGCAGTTCACAATTTGACAGGGGTTGGGATCTCAGTTCCTGTAGCAGATAGCATGTCGACTGTCCTCCGTGGGGTAGGCTGGCATCCCCCACGGCAAGCTGCGCCAAAGTTCCTGCAGGTTCCAGATACCTGACTGGGGTGCCCCAGTAAGAGCATGTACAGATAACAGAGCGAAGCTGCGATCGAGCACATGGAATGTGGGGACCCTTACCGGCAAAATGGGGGAGTTAGTAAATATCTTCAAGTGAAGGAGGATCCAGGAAGCTTTTTTACAGGAAACGCGATGGAAGGGAAACAGGTCAAGGGCCCTTGGTAAGGGATACAAACTTATATATACAGCCAGTGAAGGGGGACAAAATGGAATTACCCTTGTGAAGCACATCGACAGCAGGCTAATGTTAGTTACAGTGATTTGGCAAGGTGTAGTGCTCCACCTCATCAGAGGAGCGGCGAGTTGCGTTGGACACACCAGTTCTCGTCTGATCACTGAAGTTAAGCAACGCAAGCCCAGTTAGTACTGACATGGGTTGTCCCTTGGGAAAGCTGGGTACTGCTAATACCCAATAATCGTCGCATTAGTGTAGTGTCCGTGCAGTCTATGCATTAGAACTACGCAATGGACGGGTCTCTAATGACCTTGTAGTTGGCGGGACCTTAAACACCAACAAACAAACAATCCACCTCATCAGCACATATGCCCCCAGGCAGGTCTGGCTAAAGCAACAAAGGTGGGTTTGTGGACAGATGTTGAGGACTTGGTACACTCACTAGAGGCTGTGGTAGGGCATCACAATGGGAATGAGTGCTTAGTTATTGGGGGGACTTTAACAGCCATGTAGACAAAGATAACCACAGTTATGGGGAGGTCCATGGGGGATGGGGATATGGAACAGTTAGGATAGCAGGGCAGCACATCCTTGACACACCAAATGCACTTGGCTTTGCATTGGCAAATACATGGTTTAGGAAGAGGGACAAGCACCTAATCACATTTCAGTCACCACAAGGGACATATAAGAGAGATTTCTTTATGGTAAGGGACAGCATAGATAGGATGTTCATAATTGCTGGGCACTCCCCAGTGAAAATTTCCAAAAGGAATGTGGCCATAGACTGCTTATGTTAGAAATCTAAGTGAAAGAGTAGGAGGCATTTGCCAGGGAAACAGGGAGGCATGGTGGTGGAACAAGGAGGTAGAAGAAGACACCGACAAAAGAAGGCTGCTTTCCAGAGGTGGCGGAAGTAGGGGAACAGGAGCCTAACACTCATTACAGACAGACCAAGTCCACTGTAAGGAGGATAATTATCCTGGCCAAGAACCAGAAGTACGAGGCGCTCTATTAGCAGTTAGGGACAAAGGAAGGGGAGAGAGAAGCCAAGGCAAGAGATATACCCCAAGAGGTAAAGAGGAGGTGGGAAGAATACTTCCAAACCTTTTTGAATGCAGCCAAGGAGGATGTAGACTACACCACATAGCCTGCAGCAACAGGGGCAATGGATCCCCAGATGGAATCCCCATCAGTGTGGCATAGCCTAGGGGAGACAGGAACAAAGTGGCTAGGGAAACTCTTCAGCAGGATAGCTAGGGGTGATAGAATGCCAATGGAATGGCATGAAAGTTGGACAGTACCACTCTTGAAGGGCAAAGTGGATGTCCAAGATTGTGGTAACTATAGAGGCATAAAGCTGATGAGCCACTCCATGAAGCTCTGGGAAACAGAAATGTAATGTCGCCTCAGGGATAGAACCAGTGTCCATGGAAATCAGCTTGTGTTTATGCCAGTTAGGTCCACAATGGAGCAAATCTTCATTATGAGGCAGATGATAGAGAAGTATAGAGCAGCAAAGAAAGATCTCTATGCCATCTTTATCGACGTGGAAAAGGCTTATGGCAGTGTTCCACGGCAGGTAGTTTGGGAGGTATTACAGAAAAGTGGGGAAGAAGAGGGGTTTGTCCGACTAGTCCAAGATATGTATGAGGGCTCCAAAGCCAAGGTAAGGGCAACCTGAAGGTATACCAGGGGCTTCCCAGTGAATGTTGGGGTGCACCAACGTTCTGTAGGAGACGGGCCCCCTAACACAAGGGTAGGAGAATGGCCCCCTCAGTGCTTGGTATATGCCGATGATATCGAAAAAGTTGGTGATAGCAGAGAACAACTAGAGAAGGGACTAGACGACATCAGAGGATTGATAGAAAAGGGAGGGCTAAGATAAATATAAAGAAGACGGAGTATTTAGCTTTCAATTGGGAAGGACAGGTAAATAATGTTGACGTATATTCAAGGGGCAAAAAAAGGTGCTGGAGGTAAGGCACTTAGGATCTACTTTCCAAAGCAATGGGGAGATAGATGCAGATGTGACCAATAGAATCAATGGGGGTGGCGGAAGTGGAGGCAGGCAAGTGGAGTCCTGCATGATGGGAGGGTCCCAATAAAGTTGAAGAGAAAGTTCTACAAGGCAGTGGTTACACCAGCTATTCTATATGGGTCAGAATGCTGGGCAGTGAGGAAAAGCCACATCAGTAGAATGCAAGTAGCCAAAATGCGAATGCTGTGGTACATGAGTGGTGTGTCGAGAGCTGATCGGATTAGGAATGAGTGAGTTAGAGGTAGCCTGCGGGTGGTATAGACACATGATGAGAAGACGGGATGAGGACCTCGTTAGGGCTATACCAGGGATGCAGGTGGTTGGCAGCATCTGGGGATGGGGGAGACCAAAGTTGATGTGGGAACAGGTGGTCTGCAAAAATAAGGCGGTGTGTGGTGCGGATGGGGACCTGGTGGGAGATAGACGAGAGTGGAAAGCCAGAACCTGCAGACCCGACCCTGCCATAGACTGGATAAGGGTATGATGATGATGATGGTCATATACAGTAGAATCTCGATATATCGAACCTCAGGGGACCGTGAAAAATAGTTCGATATATCAGAGATTCGATATATCCAAATCCGGAATTATATGTAAAGCTAAAATTTACATCGGGCGGGACCGGCGCTCAAGCTTCGATATAAAAGGGAATAAGCAGGATTTCGATATAAGCGAGTTCGATATACCGAAGTTCTACTGTATGATCATGTAATGACAAGAGAGTAGGGGGAATTGGGGGATCGGTCACTAGGCAGTATACAACACTTGTCAGTCATTGTGTGCTCCCGATTGTTGGAAGCCACTCCAGACATCTTTTCATATACAGCTGCATTTTTCAAGAAGACAGCAAAGACGTTCCAGGGCATGGTATGGCTGAGGTTTTTGGCACCAAAATCAATGTGGGGAACTGTATGGGAGGTTAGGCATTTAAGCCTGTAGCACGTTACACATTCTTTTATTGTTGCACGTCATCCACTGGTGTTCTGTAGAACTCAGACACAAGTGGTGACGTATTTGATTCTTCTTTTTTGAATTTGAAAATAGGAGATTTGATTCTTAGAGAAGTCAGAACGGTCGAGAACACAAAAAAAAACCAGTTGGAGACTACCGATCGGTCCAGCTTGCTGCTTGCTGCTTGTTTGCTTGCACATTACGTTTTCTGTTGCATTATAACTTTATTAATCATTTATATGTTTGGATACAATTAAACACTGCATTTTCCGTAAAAGGGGATAAATATTTATATATAAAAACGCGCATCAAGCCTAAACATGTGCTGTTCCTATCGCTCGTCATGCTCCAGTGCACCTTGGATGCGATCTGTGCTGACGATCACCACACCCCATTTGGAGCAAGGTGCTAATTTTTCCTAAGCAGAAAATTTTCTGGATTTATTAGTATTAATTTTATTTATTATTTATAAGTATCAATTTAACGTACAGGTATTTAGGTTTATATTAGTATTTATTTTTGTTTAAACTAGTAGGAAATATTCTAGATTATGATTTCATATTATGTCTGTTATAAGCTCCTTGTTGCACCAATGTGCCAGGGGTTATTTTGTTCGGTGGTATAATGCCAGGTGAGTGTGGACCTCCAATCACTTGGCAATGTCAATTAGATGGCTAGGGCAGCTTTTCAACTAGTGTCTGGGGAAACCAATTCAGGTTTATACCTGGTAGGTCCACCATGCAACCAATCTTTATTCTATGACAGATGATAGAGAAGCATACAGCTGCAAAGAAGGGCCTCCATGCAGTATTTGTTGACCTGGAGAAGGCCTATGATAGTGTCCCTAGACAGGTACTTTGGAGAATTTTATGGAAGAAGGGGGTTGATGATGGCCTTATTAGGATAGTGCATGGGGTAACACTGTAGGCGGTCAGGTGGGTGTGCACCAAGGATCAGCACTTAGCCCATATCTATTCACTCTAGTAATGGATGAACTGCAGTCGGGAATAGGGGAATGGGCCCTGCAGTGCTTAGTATTTACTGATGATGTAGGAAAACTTGGAGTCCGAAGAGGATGCACAATAGGGCCTAGAAGACATGAAGACAGCGGTGGAGAGAGGGGTTCTTAAAGTGAACATGAAGAAGACTGTGTACCTAGCTTTCAAATTTAGTGGCCAGGAGCAAGGGGGTGAGATTCGTTGTGTGGGTGAGAGGTTTCCAATGGTACAACAGTTTCGTTATTGAGGATCAGTTTTCCAGAGCAATGGGGAAATAGATTCTGACGTTACCCATAGGATTAATGCAGGATGGCTGAAGTGGAGACAGGCAAGTGGGGTCCTGTGAGATCGCCAGGTAGCACTGAAGTTGAAGGATAAAGTTTACAAAGCCGTCACACAGTGGGGCAAGAGAGCACAAAACCTAGCAGAAATTCAAAAATGAAAGTGTCCAAGAGATAAAATCTCGGGTTGTACTGGACCCTGGATACCCTCCTGCACCATGCCCTAGCAGATTTAGAGATGTCTGCACAGTTTTGTGCAACATGACAAATCCCATTTGAACCTCTATTTTGCAGTTAAGATTACTTGGTCTGATTGCAGTTATTTTCAGCCCTAAAAGTGTCATAATTTACATATCTAGCTTCAAAAATGGGAAATTTTTTCTACGGGGTATTCATCTTCATGTATGTAGCTATACTGAACTCTTGGAAAATTAATATCAATGCAAGGAATTTATATACCATATTATCTTGCGTATAATATGCACATTTTTCCCAAAAAATTGGATGCAAAGTCTGGGTGCGTATTATACATAGGTGTAAAAATTTCAGCCATTATCAGAGAACACTAAACACGTGTAAAGAATAGTGGATCATCCATCGAAAGTAAGAAAAGACATGCTTGCTTATTAACATCATTTAACATCTATTAGATGCTCTTTTGATTGTTGTTTGTTGTATGTTGGAGTTTAAGGTCCCGTCAACTACGAGGTCATTAGAGACCCATCCACTGTATAGTTCTAATGCATATACTGCACAGACACTACGCTAATGCGACGATTATTGGGTATTAGCAGTACCCAGCTTTCCCGAGCGACCACCCATGTCAGTACTGACTGGGCTTGCGTTGATGCTCTTTTGAGTTAGTTTCATAAATATAATATTTAGCTACCTACACTTTATTTACCTTCATACCATAGATACAAGTGTAACCATAGATATAATAATACTAGTGTACTGCTATAAAAAATTATCAAGTCCTGTAATAAAAATGAATTTTCTAAGTCCAGTTATGTCCAACAATACTGATATTAACAAGAAGGACCAACAAGGTCATTTTTGACCTTTTTTGAGTTTTATGTTTGGATTTTTTATTAAAATGTTTAAGAAGGTTATTCATATTTTGTGACATCTTCAGGTTTCATGTGCTCAACAAATTTAAAAAATTTCAATACCCACAAATGTAAGCAACAAAAAAATACAACTGGAAATATCTAATAGAACCAATGTGGTCATTTTTGACCTATATACTGTATGTCCATAACATTTCTTTTGTAAAAAGCACATCTCTGTTGCATATTGCTAATGGAATGTGGTGTTTTCAAGGAAGATGTAATATAGTGAGTGTGTTAGTTATCAGCATTGGTACTGTCTGGTAAGATTAGGGTTGAATGATGACTCATTTTTGGGCATCATAACATCTTAAAGTGTGCTTCCATTTGTGCCAGGTCCATTTCAGCATTGCAGGTTGTTGGCAGCACCTGGGGCATGGGGAGATCGAATGAGATGTAGAGAACAGGTTTTCTATAAGTATATGACAGTGTGTGGGGTGGTTGAGGAACTGGGGGGGATAGACAGGGGTGGAGGACTAGAACCTGCAGACCCGACCCTGCTGCAGGTTGAATGAGGGTGTGATGATGATGATGTTGTGTCAAGTGTGCAGCTACACATTGGATTTTATTCCTCAAACTAAGCTCATACAGACTGTGTCCCTAGCCTAATTGTACATTATATGAGGGCTATTTTTATCAAGGTCCGCTCAGTTGAAAAATGGAAATCACAGTGAAAATACAAAGTGCTTTATTTGAAACATGTAGGTATACATTCCAGCTGTTTCTCTAGATACTTTGCAGCAGCTTTCCAATACCCTTGTCATTTAAGGTAGCTGTCAGTCCTTTCAGCCAACTCTACACTGGTCAGCAGCTCGTCTGAGTAAAACTTCTGTCCTCGTAGCCAGCGGGTCATGTTAGGAAACTTCTGTCCTCGTAGCCAGCGGGTCATGTTAGGAAACTTCTGTCCTCGTAGCCAGTGGGTCATGTTAGGAAACTTCTGTCCTCGTAGCCAGCGTGTCATGTTAGGAAACTTCTGTCTTCCTAGCTAGTGTATCAGCACCCACCATACAGCCTTGGCTTGACCCCCCCCCCCCCCCCGACTTCTATCTCTTTGCTAACATCTCTTTGATGCCAAAGCTGAAACGAGCTGTAGACCAATGTACAGAGTTGGCTGAAAGGACTGGTTGCTACCTTCAATTACAAGGGTATAGGAAAGTTGCTACCACACTAGGGCAAATGTCTCAGTTGTGGAGCTGACTATCTAGAGAAACAGCTCCATCATGTTCCAAATAAAAAAAAACTTTGGATTTTCCCTGTGGTTTTCAGTTTGCAACCAATCAGAACTTGAAAAAAAGTAGCCCTCATATACTTTATGAAGCTGTACACAGACTTTCTCTTCAAAAAAATTGGGGATTCTTTTATTTTCTGTTATTCATTTCAGTTCAATTTGCATTTAAATTCGTAAAATCTGCATTCCCAACATTGGGAATGCTGGGAACAATTACAATTATGCAGACAATTAGTCTGCATATGTATGCCAACTTTTCTTACCTAATGTATGCGCCTGCTTCTTGCTTATTCTTTCAATTTTGTATGGTTTTCTATTTGGGTCAATTTTGACCTGAATGGTTCTTTTAGGTAGACCAAAAACTCGGTCCTTCTAGTGTCAAAAGCCTAAAAATTCCGGGAATCGGTGGAGTGCCCCAACGAACAGTAGACTAACGATAAATAAGCAGTGCACTTTTGCTCGTGCAGCCGGCTGCAAAATCACTGTCCAATATATCACCTTTGTGTCCATTCAGAAGGACAAGATGGGCACTCAGGTCCCTGCCATAGGCGAGAATAGTGTTAGGAGTAGCTTTCTTAAGTCTACCAAATGCCCTTAAAAAATGTGCAACTTTGAACATTCGTTGAATAAGACTGGAATAGATGATAGTTTTGATGGCCTCCTGCCCCACTGTGTGCTGTTAGGCCCGCTATGCTGTATGGCTCAGAGTGTTGAGCAGTTAAGAACCATGAAAGGCAAATGCAAGTGGCTGAGATGCGAATGCTGCGCTACATGAGTGGGGCGTCACGATAGTAGGTAGCTTGGGGGTGGGAGACATTGCGGAAAAGATGAGAGGGAGCCGGCTGAGGTGGTATGGGCATGTGATGAAGAGGGGAGAGGAGGTGCTTATTAGGTCCATTGTGGGACTGCAGGTAGTAGGGGGCAACAGAGGTGAAGGGAGACCAAAACGGACGTGGGAGCAGGTGGTACAAAGAGACATGGAGGCATGCGGGGAGGAAGGCGACCTGGTAGAGGATAGGCGGGAGGGGAGGATTAGAACCCGCAGACCCTACCGTGCCTTAGGCGGGAGGAGGGTGAGATGATGATGATGGTGATGATGATGATGATGATGATGATGAAGAGAGTAGGGTGAGCTCATAAGTCCTTTGCAGGGAGTCAGGTTATTGCAAGCACCCGGGGCAAAGTAAGGCCACAGGAGACGTGGGAGTAGCTTCAACGAAGGAATATGATAATGCGTTATGCAGGATGGGGAAATAGGGGGAAATAGGGGGACATAGGAAAGGGTGAAGGGACGGAATCCACAAAAACGACCCTGGCCTAATCGTTGTAAGTGTGCAATAATGAACAATCACGTACAATCATACACAATTAAAACTGCAGATAAAATAAATGATAGACGGAAATTGAACTTCAATTTATCTTCGCAAAGAACGCACCTCAGTAACAGGGGAAGCATGCTCGATTTCTGCACTAGCGGTTCCAGGTTTGAACCTGATATAGGTCGGTTGGCATCTTTTGGATGCAAAAAAATGCATACCCGGCCCTGCCATAGGCAGGAAAAGGATTAACAGTTGATGTTACTTTATCTGTATGGAGGAAAGTTGACAATTGTGAGTTCCCTTTCATAACAACGTCAGGTAATAGCCCTAAGGACTTTTCTCGTTCGCTTTTCTGTCTCTTGGCACTACTTAACTCTGCTTAAAACTCACTGGTTGCCAGTTTACCTGCTCGATAACGGATACATGCTTTTTTAATTTATGACTGGGAACAAATGGAGATGAACAAAATGTCGTCTTCTAGTACTTTACAAAACAATCAAATTTTAAAAACAGGTAAAAGCATTTCACTAACCAATTGGTGAAGCCGTTTTAATTGCCTTCGTTTCCAACACTGTCCCACAATTTGAATGGGTGTTCCAACAAGGGACGTTGTAATTGTTGTTGAGATACGTCCCTCTTACTTTTGATGTAAATTTGTCAAACAGCTCCACATTTAGCCCAGTAAGTAGATTTGTCTGTAAGAAAATTTGAATTGTGAATTACTGCTGCTACCAGCAAGACGCATGTACCATGCTGCACCGTTTAAGTAATCAGAAGTATTTCAATTAGAGAAAAGTTCTCAGAATGCTCTTGGAAGTTTTGTTCCAACAAAATGGAGCTTCAACTCACATTGCTGTGAATATTCTTATTTCTGAAATCAACCACTTTCTTAATAAATGGATTGACAGAAGGAACGCAACAGATTTACAGTATACAGAAGAACTCCAATTTTCCGAACTCCTACTATCCGAATCACTGATTATGCCTAACTGGGGTTAGGATGCTTAACCTTCCGTCCACAAGGTGGGGTCTCGGCAAACTCCAGACCTACAAAATTGTGTCTACACATGTACCACTTTCTCCTCTCTTAACCAACCTTGAGTACCTAATCTCCGATGTTTTCTTTACCTATCTAGGGAAGTTGGCAGGTCTCCTAAGTAATTAGCATATTTTATTTCTGGTTAAGCAATACAACCCAAGTTAGCACAAACATGGTTGGCTGGTGAGAAACACTGGTTACTAAGGCAGAAATGGGAGCAGGATATCCATAAGGATATGGTAGTGTCTGGGGTGGATGGGGACCTGGTGGGAGATAGGCAGGAGTGGAGGCCTAGACCCTGCATATCCGACCCTGTCATAGGTAGGATAGGGGTATAGTGATAGAAAGCATTCTTTACCTTGGAAACCACAGAGTCATAGTCATTTCTGGCACAGTATAGAAAACACAGCATAGCCCATCTGTTTTTCAAAATAGCCTGAAAAAAAAAATGGAACACCATGTTGATTACAAAATATCAATCAAGTTGAGAAAGTAAGAACATCTAATTGATACAAGCATAAAATCAGTAAGTAGGCGAACATTATTTGCACCACCATTAGTTCTTTATTTGAAATTCATTATTCAAAATTCATACGTGCAGAGTAAATTGTGAACCAGAAATTACGATATTCCCTCTAAATATTAGGGTACATGCCAAATCCATTCCCTAGCTACCATAAAATATCACGTAATGCCTGCAGATTATATGCGAAACATAGGGTCATTTAGTGTGGACTATATGCAAGAGCAGGGTATATCTGAGTGCGGACTATAAATGAAACCCAGGGTTCTCAATGAAAACTGCTCATTTTCTTAGCATTTTATTACACTGAACAACACGACTTTACACAGTACGCTCTTATTTCTAACTCTAATTCATTACACTGCAAACAGCCTTATTTGGCCAATATGGCTACATATATACACTACCATAAAGCTCCCAAAACCCTAGGCTAAAATTCTCGTGATCCCCCTACAACACTAGTAATGGTGGGTTTTCTTTTGAGGAAGCCCTCCACTTTATCCTCTCCAAGGCTATTCCATTGCCAAATGGTCCTTGGTAAAAAAAGACCAGTAATATGGGTTTGTCTGTGCCCTAATCTCCTTCAATTTATACGAATGATCCTTTATTCCGGACACACATCCAACGAGAGGTCCATCACACCCCAGCAGCAGCAGTTAGATAAAAAGACTAATGCTTTGAGATACAGTATATGCCACTGGCTTAGTGTTTCCCACCCTAATTCCCTAATCATGTCATGTATTTATATGATAATGTAATATAAAATCTTTCACATTTCAATTTCATCGTCAGAGCAATCTGACATTTCACGTTCAAATTCATTTGATCCAACTGCCCCTACAAGTTGCGGCACAGGCTTCAGTAAGAATTTTAAAGTGCGGACTATACACCAGTGCAGACTATATTTGAAACATACCCATCGCTAATGCGGACTACAGACGGGTGAGGAATATATTTGAGATGCGGACTTTACATGGATTTTACGGTATATCAAAGAGCAGCATGGTTGGCCACACCCCACTCTACCTGGTGTATTATATCCTGCATCACTGCAATGAGTATTACCAGTTCCTACTTCCCTTCTTTCAAAACATGACTACGGTTAGCATAGGGGTCGATTTTACATGTTTCAGAAAGAGGCCACAAGTTCTGAAGGCTTCCCACTTTACAATTTATTTCTTTATCGACAAAAACCTGGCAAATAATTCAAGAACCTACTAATAGTTTCATCACGAGGTCCACAAAACTACCAGCTAGCCATGAACATCACCATAACAAATGTCTACACTATCATATGTTTTTGGCATTACTGTATTATCTCCCATATGATACACAGCTTTTTCCTGAAAAATTGGATGCAAAGTCTGGGTGCGTAATATACATAGGAGAAAGAATTTCAGCCATTTTCAGAGGAATACTAAGCACGCTTACATAAAGATCATCTAACGAAAGCAAGAAAAGAGCCACATTCGCTTTACTAACTTCTATTAGGTGCCTACACCTAATTTACCTTCATGCCATAGATATAACAATACTATCATACTACTAAAAAAATTAACAAGTCCTTAAATTAAAGTCAGTATTCCAAGTCTAGTTATGTCCAACAATACCGATATTAAAACCCTAAAAATTCTTCAGAATAGTCATTTGAAATAACTGGGAAATGGCAAACTTAGCCTGCATATTATACTTGAGTACCGTAGAACTCCAATTTTCTGAACTCCGACTATCCAAAGAGAGAACGTATTGCGATTTGCAAAATAACGCTCGATTTGGCTGACCAACAACGGATACTGACAGTCAAACAGCTTACTTTGACCAAGATGTTCAGCAAGCAATGACTTTCATTTACAGCAGGCATCTCAAATACATGGCCCACGATTGTCTTTCATGCAGCCCACAGAGAATTTTGAGAATTATAGGCAAATTGGAAAGATGACAGCAAACGTACAGGTTAACGTTTTGTTCACTAAAATTCTATATAAAACGTTAGTCAGGGTCGGCTCTAGGGAGGTGTAACCCAGGCATTAGTCCGGGGCGCCATTTTCTCTGTGGGAGAAAAAACTGCTGCTTGAACTTGTAGTATATTCTTAAGGGGCGGCAACTTGTCTTTTTGTCCAGGGCGACATAGGCACTAGAGCGGACCCTGACTGTATGTATGCACACAGCACTTATTATATATAGGTAGTTTACACATAACTTAGGTAATAGTGCCTGTGGCCCACAGAAAGTTTCACTGTTGTAAATATGGCCCTCCAATAAAGTGAATTTGAGACCACTGATTTACAGTATTTTCATTTAAAAATAGTTTTTTTTCTCCCATTTTCAACATACAAACAATGATAAATTAAATCAGACCCTTTTTTCGGAAAAAATCCAATTATCCAAATGGGGTGCGGTCCCAAATGATTTGGATAATTGGAGTTCTACAGTATTGAGATTTTTACATACAGTTTTTCATTTGTACACTACAACTACACAGTATACACAACTACACTGTCTGTCCATGTCCCTTTTCCCACTTTCATAAAAGCTGACTGTTCGGTTTATTTTTTTTTTTTGCCAATGCAGGGGAGTGAGTTTCTGTACCAAACACTACACTATGGTTCCATAACCAGGGTGAGGGCCACCTGGTAAAATATTCCATTTTTCTTGTTTTGTTGGTGTTTTAGGACTCTTTCACATGCAGCAGTTAATGGCACGTTTAGTGCTGCATTACAACCTTTCACTTGTAAGCGATTTTGGAGGTGGACCGCCATTGTGGTGGCTTCTCTGTCACGCTATTCCCTCTTTCAAAAAATGAAAACCTACAGCAAAAACGTGCATTGATGTGAAAAGATCAATTTAAGCCTGGTTCAGTGGCACATGCAACAGTGGCAGGCACCATGTGAGCAAATGAAGCAACACAGAAATGGATTACGTCGGTGCACAATTATGTAGGGAGGGAGTTGAGGAATGGGTGTAAAAGTGCACAGTGCTCAGAGCTCAGTGCTCCCACACGCATATGATTGGCTGGTTGTATTGCAGACGATGCCCATTATGCCATTACACCATTGTTCGCTCATTATGCTACCTAGCAGATATTGTCAAAATCAACTGGCGCACGTCCGATCTGCTGCCTACCACTGAACGAGTACACACACAGTTCATCTTGGTGATGGTGCTTTATGTCACCATTTGTTGGTTGCACATCTTCTAACTCGTAGCACTTGCTGCTCAACTAGGCTTTAGTTCCTTGTATTTCAAAGTGCGAGCTAACCACTAGAAAATCGCCAAACTCTCGAATCATGTGTTGCTATGCATGTTCGCCAAAATCGTGCGTTTCAATGTGAAAGCACCTATTGACCTCCATGTCTTCCCCAATGCACGTTACAAAGTCGCACATTAGCTAATGCTGCATGTGAAAGGAGCCTTAAGGTCCTTCAACACAAGGTCATTAGAGGGCCATCCACTGTATAGTTCTAATGCAGAGACTGCACAGACACTACACTAAGGCCCTTCATCCACTGGAGCAACACAACGCAATGCAACTGCAACCCAACACGTTTATGGCAGTTGTGTTGCACATCCCTTCGTCCACTAGTGCAACTATCTTGCAACTTTTTTTTGTCAGCCTCGTCCATAATGGCAAACCAGGCAGTTTGGCACATGGGTGCTTCTCAACTGCTTCCACTAGTTTTGTGCATAATGCCTGATGACAATTGCACATTATAACATATTTAAAATATCGAAAATAAAGATTATTTAAAATAAATATCAGAAAAGATTATCGAATGTATTGAAAATAAGTTCTTTGCAGTTGGAAAAGTGTGTTGACAGTGTAAGTCTTTGTACCATATTTATTCCAATAAACGCCACGCCGTTTATTTATTTCGTGGCGTTTTTGGTGTGGCTCTTACTAGAGGGGAGCATTTATTAATTTTATGAGCCCTCATAGACGATAATAATCAATGGTAAAATAACAGTCCCATATTTTCTAGGGGTGAACTGGTGAAGAAGGTGAAAGAGATCAAGTACTTATAATCAACGTTCCATAGCATTATGCCATCTGGTGCTCCGATTGTTCCTCCAGCGAAGGTGACGTTGCCATTTATACTCACAGTCTCGCTAAGGCGGTTGCCTTATAACTTTCTCAACTGATGGCACTGAGGCTCTATGCATTAACCTCACTGCTCTAACCAAGTGTTTCATGTTAGGGCTATATATTGTGTTCATATATTTCTTCTCGTTTCAACCATAGTGTTTTGATTTTTATTTTTGGGGACTTTAACTCCAACTTTTTGGTTCCCTTCGCCCTTGTCCAACAATCTTCTTGTGATTTTTTGTTCAGTTAGGCCTAAGCCCGACAGTCCTTGGCCCTACTAAAGTATCAAGAACTGCGACTCTCCGTGATCAGATTTTTGCCCCCTCAGATCCTGGTCCCCCTGCCACCACCCTTTTTTCTGATCCAGTGCTAGATCATCTGATTACTTTTCATTGTTATGCTATTCCAACTTCTTGGGAGTCTCCTCCCATTACCCCTCACTTCCAGCCCGGTAAGCTCAATTCATTGCTTTTCAACATTGCTGAGCACCTTTTTATTTCCTGTCTCAAGGATACTGCCGACCCTGTCTGCTCTGCTGATGCTATGATTGCTGCCTTTCCATCAGCTTTGTCTTCATCCTGCCCTTCGTCCTTTTTGCACAGTGGCAGGCCCATCATCCTTGGTGGAGTCCAGAGCACACCTCCCTCAAGGTTAGTGTGGCCCAGGTGCATCAGGCCTGGAAGGGCTCTTTGGATCCCAATGATTATTCTGTATTTTTCCAAGATGAGGCATTTCTACAAGTCCAGGATCAGAGCTGCCTGGCCATCTTCTTTTGACCCTAACTCTTCCCTGTCATCCTTGTGGGCTTATGTTCGTGGGTTCCCCCCTCCCCCTGTATTGTTGCTATACCACCCCACCTTTCTGACAGTATACTTGAACTTCATGTCAATCCCCTTTCTTCTTCTTCCGCTCCCACTGTGGCTTACTCCCATGTTGTTCCCTATCCTTTGTCCAAACCTCCCTGCCTTTCTTTTCCTGTGTTATTTGCCACTGTCCCATCTCAAGCCATCTATGTCTTCCTCTCCCGATGGGATTCTGTCCTTTTGTTTCCAACATTTTAACTGTTCTAACCTTTATTCCCTTCTTTTTTTGTATAACCACTGTATGGCCAAAGGGGTGTTTCCCCTTGCCACGAAGACTGCATTCATCATCCCTATCCCCAAGGGGGGATCAGTCCTCGTTTCCTGGTAGCTATCATCCCATTTCAGTGTTGCCCCTACTTGCTAAGGTTTTCGAGTGGTGGATCTTTGAACTTGTCTGTGATTCTCTCCTCAGCTACATTCCTTCTTCCCAGTTTAGTGCTCGACCTCTGTTCTCTTTGCTATCCTTTCCATTTTCACTACCATTTTGGATACTCGTGTTTCTGGTAAATCCTTTGTACTCCTTAAAACTGATGTTGTTGAAGCTTTTGATTCCATCGATCATGGCCATCTTCCTTGTTCCTTGGCTTGCTGCATAACCCTTCATGGGTGAAGGGTTCAGTCCAGGTCCTCTTCTGGTGCCAGGACACATCTCCATAGCGTTCCTCAATGCTCCGTGTTGCAGCCAGTGCTCTATATTCTTGCAATGACCTCCTTACCCACCATCTACCTCGAATGGGTGGTCTGGTCGTATGCTGACGACAACTGCTTTGGGCGGTCGTCCTTGCCCTCACTTGCCTACACTTTTCTTATGCTTTTCTAATGTACTTCTCTTGGCTGTGGCTCTTCGCAATCCCCTGCACTGCTGTCACTATGTTGCCAGTTATTTCCAGTCCTCGTTGGCAGTGAGGCAGACGCGCAGGATTCATTTTGTATTCACCCTGCCGGTTCATGATATCAGAAGATGGTACTTCCCTTTTATCTGTTTTAGTGTCTGGAACACTCTTCCCTACTCTGTTCGGGCCTCCGTTTTCGATTGTTCAAGATATAAATGTGTCAATGATTGCTCTCATTATAAACAAGTGCTTCGTCAGTATTTTTGTTCCCTGATTCGCTCCTCTTGAATACCGTGTTGCAATATTATGCTTGGTTATTGTTGGCGAACTCCGTGTTTGTATGTTTAAGTGTTCTTTTTGAACGTTCATTAAAATAATAATAAATAGACTCTGATGTGACCCATAGAATCAATGGAGGATGGTTGAAGTGAAGATGGGCAACTGTTGTCCTGTGTGATAGGAAGGTCCCAATCTAGTTGAAAGGGAAGTTTGACAGGGTGATGGTTAGGCCAGCTATGCTGTATGGATCCGAGTGTTGGGTAGTGAGGAAGAACCACATCAATGGAATGCAAGTAGCTGAGGTGGGAGTGCTGCAGTAAATGAGTGGGGTGTAAAGAGCTGATAGATTTCCGATTGAGTATATCTGAGGTAGCTTGGGATGGTAGACATCGCCAAAAAACAGAAATAATCAAATTATGAACACATAATGAGAAGAGAGGAGGGAGATCTCATTGAGTCCATTTCAGGAATGCAGGCAGTCAGAAGCACCCAGGACAAGGGGAGACTGAAGCAGACGTGGGAACAGGTTGTCCATATGGATATGGCAGTGTGTGGGGTGGACAGGGACCCGCTGGGATTTAGGTGGGAGTGGCAGGCTAAAACCTGCATACCCAGAGCCATGATGCAGGTGGGATAAGCATATGATGACGATGATGATGAGCAAGGGCAGTAACGATTATTGGAGGGCAGCATCACAGTGTACATATTCGAGGGTGACCCTTATTAGAATGCATATGGTATATTGAAAGTGTTTTTTGCTGCAGAACAAGCATTGACAATGAAAACTCAGTTTAAAGTTGTGCAGTGCTGGCCATGCAACTGGCAGGCCAGTCGTTTGCCAGTTGATTGCAAATTGTGTTGTAGTCGTCTAGGTGGATGACTAAGGCCCACTTCACACCAAATGAATCCGAATCAATCAGACTCAATCCAATGAAGGTGAGTCTGATTTGTAATCTCATTGCTTTCACACCAACTCAATCCGAGTCAAACGTAAAATTTGGCGCATGCGCGTGTCGCTACCTTATGTTTGAATTTTAAGTCAAACGGCGTCGGTAAAGATATAGGCTAAAGCACGTGGATTAGTCAGGGACTGGTGGTTTTTTTAATTCATATAATTTTTTTTATTAGATGGTAAAATGAATTTTCAAATATTTAGGAATTTGAGCTTGTCCCCAAACAGAAATTTATCAACGATTCAACTGTTTAGAATATGCCAAGAAAACATAGGCTGCCCCTTGTATAATGCGGCACCACGAAGTACAGGTGTCATGCAGAGCATACGTGGTTGTAGGAGTAATGCTTTATTCGGAAAGTGCCACAGTGTTGCGCACCAGTTTGGCAACACGACATAAAATTGACATGCCCTAGCTATATTCGGAAAGTGCCACAGTGTTGCGTACCAGTTTGGCAACATGACATAAAATTGACATGCCCTAGCTATAGCTACGTAAAACGTGAACGTAAAAATTTTTTAGTATGCTCAGTTTTACGTTTACATTTACGTCGTTTGCCCTAACTACCTATTGATTCATAAATGCCTGAAGGTAGAAGATTCTGACCAGCCGAATCACTGTCAATCTTGAATCAAGGTGGATTGAATCAGATTGATCTGGTGTGAAAGGAAAGACTGCATCTTTGTATATTTGAGTGGTGGAGAACCAAGCTGAATCCCAGTGAGTCAGATTCACCTTGTTTCAGACTGATTCTGAGTGATCCAGATTCGTTTGGTGTGAAGCGAGCCTTACTGTACAATGGCACGGGTCCAACATGGAAATTAGTCCCAACCAACGCTAAAGCGATACTTTATTGAGTAAAATTGCAATCACGTTGTGCTGACGGACGAAGGGAGTAATTCAACGATTTTTGGGCATTAGCAATATCCAGTTCTCCCGAGCGGCCACCCAAGTAAGTAGTAGCTGGGGCTGCGCTGCTTAACTTCAGTGATCAGATGGGAGCTGGTGAAATCATGGTGAACCCAGAGAAGAGGCAGAGAGGGGCCTAAAGGATATTAGGGAGGCGACATACCTTGTGGGGCAAGGTAGTGATACACGTGCAGGATTTGATGCAGGAGTGATACACGTGCAGGA
>JAAFCE010006668.1:2835780-2933318 GCA_013389805.1 Trigoniulus corallinus
AGGAGTGATACACGTGCAGGATTTGATGCAGGAGTGATACACGTGCACTGCCTATCAGATAAATGTCAGGTTGGGGAAGTGGAGACAGGCATACTATGCCCTAATCAAGAAAACCACAAAAGGGTTCCCCTTAACTTACAAACTCATTTATGATCCAACAGCAGGGTTGAGTACAGATGTACGATACGACAAACAGCATTCAACAGCAATAATATTAAATGAACACAGGGGAACATTACAGTCAGCATAGAAGGGCAGTCAATTCTTCATGGAGATAGAGTATGTGGCCAGGCATTGTCAAATGCGTGGTTTAGGATGAGGGGCAAGAACATCACATTCCAGTCACCAGAAGGAAGGTCAGATAGATTTCTTGATGGTCATAGGGCGACACAGGGCAGAAATTTGTGATTTTCAAAAAATAATGTCGCCATAGGGTACTGATCAACTGAGAGAAATGATCATCCATTCTAATTGAATGAGATCAGGGCACAGACAGTCACATATTACTGGTCTTTTCTTCCAAGGGTCACTACACATTGGAATGCTCTTAGCGAGGATAATGTGAGGAAGTTTCTGCAAGAAGGTGCCATTATAGCAGTTTGTTTGTTTGTTTGTTGGAGTTTAAGGTCCCGTTAACTACAAGGTCATTAGAGACCCATCCACTGTGTAGTTCTGATGCATATACTGCAGAGACACTACACTAATGTGACGATTATTGGGTATTAGCAGTACCCAGCTTTCCCAAGCGACCCCCCATGTCAGTACTAACTGGGCTTGCGTTGCTTAACTTCAGTGATCAGACGAGAACTGGTGTGTCCAACGCAACTCGCCGCTCCCCCAATATAGCAGCTATGCAATATATGGCAGATTAGATGTTAGGCTACAAGGACCTTCGGGTTCAATGGTTTAGCCAATTTGGCCTATCAGGGCTGCTTGCACTGCATACAATTAGAATTAGAATGATATCCTGGTGAAAGCAGTAGGTTAGGCATATTCATGGAAAGGCTACCAGTTATTAGGTGATGGAAATAACCCCACACACGCTCAATTCAGATTGACGTCAGTCCGAATTGACACACCGATGTGATAAAATTTCTTCACACCGTCTGTTAAAAATTTTTGGTGTGAGCAAAAACTTTTTTTGCACACACACGTCAGTTTGATGTGTCAGTTCGGTTTGTGCACACCGAATTGACACACCAAATTGATCGTATGTGGCGGCCTTAAGAATTTCGGAAATTCAAAAGAGAATGGGAAATTCAACAGGGCTACAGGTAGACGAAATATGTTGTGTGGATGAAGTGTTGGGCAGTGCGGAAGAGCCATAAAAATATAATGCAGTAGCTGAAAGGTCAATTCTGAGTGCATCTGTAGGATGTAGAAAACAGATATACAGTCAAACTCGGATATAACACACACCTTCGGGACTGCTCGTGTCTGTGTCATATAACCGAGTGTGTGTTATAACGGAAACAATTATAATTATAATTACAATTATAATTATACTTCAAGACGCACACACTTGCAGTCAGCTGCAATTTTGCCAGATTCCACACTGCTGAGAATTTTATCCTTTTATCATCATCATCCCACCCTTCTCCCGCCTGAGGGTGGTTCCGGTCTGTGGGTTCTAATCCTCCACTCCCGCCTATCCCCCACCAAGTCCCCTTCCACCCCACATGCCACCATATCCCTTTGCACCACCTGCACTCACGTCCGTTTTGGTCTTCCTATACCTCTGGTGCCCTCAACTACCTGCAGTCCCACAATGGACTTAATAAGCTCCTCCTCTCCCCTCCTCATCACATGCCCATACCACCTCAAACGCTTCTCTCTCATCCTTTCCGCAATATCTGCCACCCCTAAGCTACCACTAACGTAGTAGTTTCTAATTCTGTCAGATTATGACACCCCACATATCAGCTTTCGTATCAGTCGCTTGCATTTGCCTTTCATGGGTCTTCCTCACGGCCCAACACTCTGGGCTATATAGCATAGCGGGGCTAATGACAGTTCTGTAAAATTTGCCCCACTTGCCTGTCTCCACTTCAGCCATCCTGCATTAACACTACGGGCCACGTCAGAGTCGATTTCCCCATTGCTCTGGAAAACTGATCATAGATAGGAAAAGTCTTGCACCATATAATCTTACTTAAGCTGTGGGGTATGCCATCTAGTTTCGTGTTACAGCTGTTATATCCGAGGTCTCTCACACGTTGAAAGTGCTGTAGGGACCAAACCAGTTGTGTGTTATATGCAATATCCGAGTGTGTTATAGTCAATCAATTTCTATATACTTATGCATTAGCGCTGGCTGGGACTTTCCCTTGTGTGTTATAAGCCAAAAAGTGTTACAGTCAGGGTGTGCTATAGCGAAGTTCGATTGTAATTAGGAATAAGTACTGTAATTAGATGTACATGGGAGTTGGGGACATGGCGTAAAAGAATAGATAGATGGATGTGAAATGGATATGTTATGAGAGGATGGCAGGAGGAGCTGGTTGGGGTCATTACAGGAATGCCCAGGTCAAAGGGAGATCTATGGAAGGATATAGAAGTATTGAGAGGGACTTGATGGAGATACTTGGAAGTGGAGGGTCAGAACTTGCAGACTGAACTGTGTCATAGGTGGGGGCAAGAGTATGATGATGATATTGTACAAGTCACGAGGTCCACGTTGGACTCAATATGGACCATCATTACACAGATCGGTCAAGGCATAATGTACTGTACCTTCAGTATATAACACACAACTGCAATTTGGAGAACATTTTTTCTTAATTTTGGGGGAGAGACTAGACTCCCACAGCTGAAAATTTTCCTCTGCCTCCTTACACCCTCTGACTAATTCTTCCTCTGTCTCTCGCTGCCTCCTCTCTCTTTCCCTCTCGCTTGCCAGAAAATGCAGTGACTCAGTTCCCAACTGAAACATGGGCACATAGGTGACTGTTTGATGCTTGGGTGTTTTGATGCTTCTCAAAAATCTTTTCAGCCAACGCCTTAAAAACTTAAACTTTTTCACAGAAAGTGGATTGGTTGGTCAATTTTTTGAACATCCCTTTCAACATGCTTAATTTTTAAAAATTAAAATATTGCTCACATTTGCATCATTATTAAATTAAAAGTTAATTCTGCTCCTAAAATTTAATCTACAATTACTTGACGTAGTAAACTTGCTTTATTTCAAGTTCATTTTCTGATATTGCTTTTGAATGGTGCAAAATAATCGCCTAGAACGCATAAAATAAAACAGACGAAATAATAAGACCCCCCCCAAAGAAAAAAAACAAATTACATACACATGACACTAGCTTTTGGTGAAGTTGGGTGAAAGTTACTAACTCCTTTTGACGGCTGTCTTTACTAACTACAGAGAAGATTCCAATATTCAAGTGTCTTCACTTAAAATGAAAAGTAGTGAATAGAATAAGTTATGAATAACTACGCAGTTTGCTGATCTTCTCCACTATTTTAATTTCATCACTTTCCCCAAGTGTTGATGGCGTACTAAAAAGAGAAAAAATTTTAAAGTTTTATACAAAAGTAAAATAATATTATTTTGCAACTTACACAGTAGAATCTCATTGCATAAAACCTCAGGTGACCATGAAAAATAGTTCAATATATCCGAGATTTGATATATCATCATCTTCATCATCATCTCACCCTCTGCCCGCCTGAGGCAGGGTCGGGTCTGTGGGTTCTAATCCTCCACTCTCGCCTATCCCACACCAGGTCCTCCTCCATCCCATACACCTCCATGTCCCTTTGCACCACCTGCTCCCATCCCACGTCCGTTTTGGTCTTCCTCAACCTCTGGTGCCCTCAAATACCTGCAGTCACACAATGGACCTAATAAGCTCCTCCTCTCCCACCGCAACTTACAGCTAATGTACTAGTTTCTGATTCTGTGAGATTGTGACACCACACTCACGTAGTGCAGCATTCACATCTCGGCCACTTGCATTTGCCTTTCATGGTTCTTCTTAACTGCCCTGCACTCTGAGCCATACAGCATAGCAGGCCTAACGACGGTTTTGTAAACTTTACCCTTCAACTTCATAGGGACCTGGCGACCCCACTTGACTGTCTCCACTTCAGCCATCCTGCATTAATCCTATGGGTCACGTCAGAATCTATTTCCCCATGCTGTGGAAAACTGATCCTAAATAACGAAACTGTTGTATCACTGGAATCCCCTCTCCCCCAAACTGAATCTCACCCCCTGCCCCTGGTCACTAAAATTGAGAGCTCCTTTCCCACATAGTGGCAGCAATAAATAATTTTTTGATAGCCCTATCGAGTGACACTTGCATCAATTGATAGTGCTATAGAGTAATTTTTTTTTTTACTATCACACATCTCTAATGTGGTTTGCAAGTGAGCAGTTGATGGTACTGAGATCCTTTGTGTGAGGATCTCCCTGCCAAGTACCACATTTAACAGTTGGGGTGTTTATCGTCCGAAGTACTCCTCACATATACATCTATTTTCTTTTATCGCTACTTCTTTTGATTGTGCTCCCATTAATTTTTTTGCGGCTTTTTCTCTGGATTCCTGCGTTTTTTCTCTGGATTCAGCCTTCAACCCTCTGTGTTCTGTCCCACCAGGATTACCTCTTCTTCTTGTTCTCCTCTTGATCAGATATTTGCCCCTTCCTTCCCAGTCCACCTACAACCTTTTTTAGTGATTTCTGGCTTGACAATCTATTGATTTTTCAGCCTTTTCTGCTGTTTGTACTCTCATATTCCACTCACTAGGATCCCAGGTATCTGCCTTCTAAGGCTGATAGTTCTTTACTTAGCAGTATTATTCACTCTAAGTTGGTGCCCTACAGTGGATGTTCTGACCATTCCTTACTTTCCTTTCAATTTTTTGGGGTTATATCATGTAGCCTTTCTCTTTCAGTGACTTGTACTCACTCTAGCTCTCATTCTCACTGTCAGACTCGGTGGAACTCTGAAATATCTTCTCTTCATGCAACTGTGTACCAATTCCATTTTTGCTGGGTAACTTATCTTGATAAGTCTGCCTATCTCCCCTTTTCTAATGTCTAGTGCATTTACAAACAAAAAGTTTAGTATAACAAAGCATTAGTACTTCATCCTTCATCTTCCTTATGCTCTATGTGGACCCTCGTTCATTGGTTTTACACATCAGTTGTTCCACTTCCTCACCCTCTTGGTAAATCCATTCTTGATGCTTTAGTTAATCCCTTTTCTGACTCTTCATGCCCTTGAACCAAGTATACTAGGAATCCTGTTCCCAGTTCCCTTTCTCATCATATCCTAACCAGTTCTGCCCTCAGTTGCTATCTTCTTAGGGCTGGGAGGCCTTCCTCTCTCCCTCCTGATGAGATTCCAGCCTTTGCTTTGAACAATCTTGATGCATCCAATTTATCTGGTCTCCATAATCCCCTTAACTGTTGTATGACCTCTGGCCTCTTTTCTTCTCCTTGAAAGAAGTCTTTCATGGTTCCTCTTCCTAATGGGGGCCCACCCTCTCTTCCTGGGAGCTACCCCCCAATTGCAATTCTTCCTCCACTTGCTAAAGTTTTTGAATGGTAGATCCATGATCTTGTACAGTTTTCCCTTCTTTCCTCTATTCATTCTACTCAGTTTAGTTCCCACCCAGGTTCTTCTGTTCATTTTCCTATTTTTCCTCTTTTCTCAAAAATCCTCAATTCCCTTGCTGCTGGCAAGGCATTTCTCCTCCTTCAAACTGACATTGCAAAGGCCTTTGACACTGTTGACCATGAGTGCCTCCTTCCCTCTCTTTCTCAATCCATTTCTAATCCCTTGCTCTTTAATATTCTTGTGTCATATCTTGAAACCCATAGTGTCTTTCTGAAGTCCTCCTTCTATTCTGTTAATCTTGTCCATGGTGTTCCTCAAGGCTCAGTGTTTGGTCCTCTATTATTTAATCTTGTCATGGCCTCTGCCCTCCTCCCTTTCTGGGTGGGGCATCTGGCCTTATGTAGATGACAATTACTTTGGTCGTTCTCTCTTGCCTTTTGAGTCATGTGATGTTCCCACTATTGCATCTGCTCTTCTTGATCATTCCACTGTCTGGTATTCCTATCTCATGATTTGGATTCATCCTGGAATCTTTGATGCAGTTCTCCCATCTGTTTCTTGCCTGTCTGTCATTGTCCAGTCTTAACCCCCTCAGAGTGACCTACAATAAGGTATTCCATGCTATGCTTTATCTACCATATGACTGTCATCTCTCTCCTTATTATGTCAACTCTTGCTTACTGTCATTTCTCCAAATCATACACTACTGTGGCATCACTGAGTTGGTTGCTGCCTTATGGAATACCGACCATCTCTTCACTACATTTTTGGGTATTTTCATGCCTCTAGTAACTTACGTTCTACTTGCAGATTTCTATTTGTGTCCAATTTGCATCTGAGGGTTTTCCCGTTATTATCCCCTTTTCTTTATGGAATTCCCTCCCTTTCTCACTTCCCTCTCAAATTCTTGTAGGCTCTAGGTATAAGTGTATCACGAACTGTGTACACTTTAACCCAGGGTCTATATACTCATTCTCTTGGCTCTGTCAAACTAATTCATCTGAGTGTACTTTGTATGCTTGATTAAAATCATAACAATAAAATTGTAAAGTCTTTGCTGTTTCTCTGAATAAAAACAAAATAACAATCGCCCAAAATCAACTTCACCCCTCCCAGGGGCAAAACATCTGAGAGGTAAAATTTGTGGGGATGAAAGTTCTGGGGATGAAAATATTCAGGGACAAACGTTATGGATCCCATGAAAACCACAGGAGCCTGTTACAAAGTATAAAAAACCCACTGCATAACAGCTTTTGGTTGATTCTGCACTTCTTGTTGTTTAGGCAGTGGTATAACCTGTAGGGGCAATGGAGTCAAATTGCTCCAGGCACCTGAGGTTTTGGGGGCACCTGTTGGCCTTGTGTAAATGAGCCACTGTGTAAATGAGACAGTTCTTTTTGTGTTTGTTTCACTTTTCTTTATTAATTTCATCAATTGTTGACTTAACATCCATTTAAATGATTACAGTTGTTTTATACTGTATAAGAATGCTTACAATTTAATTTGATATAAAAATAACAACTGGTTATTTTAAACATTGGTATTTTCATAGTGTCTTTATAATAATGAGACACACCTTAAATTTAAAATAACATTGCATTTTCTCAAACCCTCTGTGATACATTTTATTGGTGATGAATATCTCCTCTTTGCAATTGTGTGCATATGCATATGACTATTAGATATCATGTTTGTATGTATGTTTGATGTAAGTATGTTTGTGTGAAGTACTGAGTACAATGATATTATTGGAAAATAACTGTTTAATATTCAAAACTTTTAAGCTGGCTGGGTCAAATTACTCTCACACAGGGACACTAGGAAACAGATGTCAAAACTGGGACATGTCTCATTGTGCTGGGACGTATGACAACCCTAATGTAGGAGGACCTTGAGACTAACAGATGGTGAGATGGGGAGAGCGCCTTTGCACTGCTGAGTTATGTTGGAGGTTTGTACACACCTTATGTCAGGGATCTGCCCATTGGGAGTTAGGGGTTGAAGGAAGTGGGAAGGACCATGAGAAACTTAGCTAGGAGAAGATATTGGAAACTCAGGGAAAGAGTAAAACTTGTAATTCCCATGGTCCTAACAGGATGTGACCAAGTTTGAATTGTTAGTAAAAGGGGCCATGTTCTGATTGGTTCTGATTTTATTGTATCTGTAAGTTATATAAGACTCACAAGTTAGTGAGTCTCAGTGTGTTCTTATTCTGTTCTGTGCTGCTATGTAAGGAATTAACTCTGTGCTGTTGTGCATAAAGGAGTTATGTGCTATTGTGTATAAATTAACTTTCGGCTGATTAGATTCTTATGTGAGGATATTCTTGCTGTTATGTCAATAAAGAACTGTAGAACGTTTGAAAGTGATCCCATTATATGCTGTACATTGGACAAAAGAAAATTGAACGTGGACAGACAGTGCAATTTACAACATATTGGTGCCAAAACCAAGGAAGGATGGATCGCTTAAAACAAAAACAGGGATTCATTAGAACCTCAGTGACCAAATTGACATCAGAAATAGAAGAAAGATTACATAATGGTGATCAAGCTGAAGTCATTGAGGAACTGGTTAAAAAACTAAAACAACGAGAAGTGTGTCTTGATGAACTCAACAAAGGTATTGACCCTTTCATTTTGAATGAAGAGCTTGTGGATGAAATGGAGGGAACACAACATTATGAGGATTTGATTTCATCAATAAAAACCAGAAGCCAGCAGTATGCAAGAAGAATCCCACCAAGAGAAAACGTAACAGTGAGTACCTCTGAGACAGTGGTCTCATCCTCAACTTCATTAAAATTACCCAAGCTTGAGTTGCCAAAATTTAATGGAGAAATAACCAAATGGATGGGATTTTGGGACCACTTTTCAAGTGCAGTAGATCAAAATAGAAGATTGAATGATACAGAGAAGTTTAGCTATTTAAGAATGCACTTAACAGGAAGAGCCTTAGCTTCAGTGGCAGGATTGTCATTAACAGGGGCTAACTATTCTACAGCAGTCAAGCTGTTAAAAGAACGGTTTGGAAAAAGGGAATTTCAAATAAACGAGCATATTGGTAAACTCCTGAACCTCAAACCACTTAAGAATGTACAAGATCTTGATGGGTTCCAACGAATGGTGGAATTAGTGGAAACAACTTCCCACAGCCTTGAATATCTAGGTGTGGAGAACACAACATATGGAGTTCTGCTATGCCTAATAATATGGAAGGCATTACCTGAGGATATGATTCTTTCCTTTATAAGGTAATGCCCATTAGCAAGTATGCATGACTTTAATGAGTTATTGAAGTTTCTGAAAGGAGAGTTGGCCTACAGAGAGAAGTCACAGCATCTTGTAAAGAGTTCCCATCATGCAACTACAGTTTGTAGTACAAGAGTTCAAAATCAAAATGGGGTTCCAAGGAGTCAACTAAGGATGACTACAGCAGCCTTTTCTTGTAATACAAAGAATAAATCAAGCATCTATTGTATCTTCTGTGAGAAGAGTGACCACTCCACAGAAGCATGCAAAGAAGAGAGGCCCCTAGAAGTAAAATTAAAGAAGCTAAGGCAAACTGGTAGATGCTTTAAGTGTCTAAAGAGAAATCATATGGCCAAGGATTGCCATAACACTAATATTAAGTGCAAGATTTGTGGACATCGTCACCTGACTGTGCTCCATAAAAATCAGCCCCAGCAGCCTGAAGTAGATGTGGCAGAACTGCATACAGCTTTTAAGAACCAGCCTACCACACCCATAGTCCTATTACAGACGGCATTAGTATTAGCTCAAGGAGTTGGTACTAGTCGGAAAATAAGGATACTCTTAGATGGTGGTAGTCAACAGTCTTTCATAACTGAAAAGGCAGCAACAAGGCTCAAGCTAAAGCAAGAAGAAGAAGGCATTGTTGCTGTAACCACATTTGGAAGTCATTCTGACATGAACCTCAAGGTGAAAAGGGTCCAGGTTGTCCTAAAGAGCAGACATTCAGAAGATTCCAGGCCAGTTCAAGCTTGGACAGTGCCAACAATTTGTAGCAATAAGCTACACATGCCAAGGCTTAACCACATTCAGAATATTAGCATCAGTGGTTTGGTTCTGGCAGACACCTGGGGAGCCAGTGTAGAAGATGAAGGCATTCATATGCTAATAGGAGCTGACCATTATTGGAAAATTGTGACTGGTTGAATAGAAAGACTTCCTAAAGGATTGATAGCAGTGGAAACAATATTTGGATGGATGCTGCAAGGACCAGCATCACTGCTTGGCAGTGCACCCATTGTTAATAATGTGATTAGTATTTTTCAGGTAGCTGCTGAAATTCAACAGGAATCCAATGCATCAAGCTTCTGGGACCTTGAGCAGTTGGGCATTAAAGAAGAAAGGGAAGATGATTTGTATGACCATTGGCAGCAGAACTTTGAAGCATCACTCAAGAAGGAGGGCAACAGATACAAGGCTGCCCTTCCATGGAAAAGAGAAAATTCAAGATTAAATAGCAACTGGGATGTGGCCATCAAGAGGCTGAAGTCACTTATCAAGAAAATCTCCAGAAATGATACGCTATTTAAAGAATATTCTGCTGCAATAGAGAACTACCTCATCAATGGTTATGCTGAAGAAGTTCCTGAGAGAGATGAAGGCACCCTTGGGAGGACATATTATCTACCTCATCATGCTGTAATAAGAGAAGACAAGGTGACAACGAAGATGAAGATTCGAGTAGTTTTTGATGCCTCCTCACATGCACCAGGATGTCCATCTCTCAATGATGAACTTTATAGTGGGCCTAACTTTACCCAAGATTTGATTTATGTGTTGCTGAATTTCAGAATATACCAAATAGCAATGGTAGCAGACATAAAGCAGGCCTTCCCCAGAATATGTGGGTCCCAGCAAGTTCTAGAGAAGGGGGCCACTCTTAGTTTAGGAACATGGAATGTGTGGACCATTACAAGGAAAGACAGGACAATTAGTTATGAGACTAAAGTCTAGGAGGATTAGTGTAGTTTCTTACAAGAAACTAGGTGGATGGGAGAGATCAATGGCCTCGCATTTCAGTTACTCTCCCTTTTATGATTTAACTCTTTCTATTATGAGTCAGAAGGGTAATATTGCTTTGGTATTATTTGAAATGCCTTCGATTAATAATTTCAATGTAGCACTTGGATTCTAAGGTCTTAAATCTTCCTGAGCCCACATGTGGCTGAAAGTTCTTTGCAAAATTGTGTGTGATACATGCCTACTTAGCAAAACGTGTATGACACATGCCCACTTTCCAAATTTTTGTGTTATACTTGACAATACATGCAGAAATTCTTCCAGAAATGACACAATCTCACAAAATTCATCCCAAGGAGCTATAGACAAACAAGTGCCAAAGGCCAGATGGCAAACACTAGAAGTAAAGTAGTATACATTTCTTCAAAACAAATGTGCTTGTACATTATTTGCCAACTACCATTTCTTCCAATTGAATCTTAATTTTCACTCTTGTAATTGAATGGAAAAGTTTGTCAAACTCTCCTATTTGATTATTAACATAGCTATATGGTATCTTACAATGTGCAAAAAATGACATACATAACAAAAACCATTTGATGGAATGTATTTTTCTTCACTGCAAGAGTGACTTTCATATATATGGAAAATTCACAATTTACATAATGCTCATAATATTAGAGATCAATTTTAACCAACAACTGTCATCACAGTTGGTTTCATAAGCAAAGCTGCAAGAAGCAAAAGAACATGGTTATTTAGCAGGCTAGTAAAGAGGGCAGACAGTGACAATAATAGAAGAGTCAGGTAAATTAGTAGAGTTCCACAATTGGTTTCAAAAGGATGTGCATAGAACAGGGGATAACCATTACATTATGGAAGTAGCACAAGGAAAGCAATGGAAGGCATACCTTTGCTTTCAGGATGTCAAGCACGCACATGATAAGGTTGATACAAAGAAACTACGGGCAATTCTTTCCAAGAATGAGGTTACTAAGGCAACGGTGGAGCTACTCCTGAGGCTATATAAGGGCACTAAGTATGATTCCCATTGGGAAGGAATAAATATAGGACAGATAGCTCTTCCTAGTGTATATCAATAACGTCAACTACCCACTGTGACTTTTCACATATAATCCCCCTCAACCCTCTTTCCCTATCAAGTTAGTCTATCAACCACCGCCACCCCTGTGACTTTCCCAAATAAATATTACAAATGATTCTAAGAAAGGATCTAAAAGCACCAAGGATCCCACGAAAATTATGAGAATTATCCACTGGACCCAACTATGGTATCAAACCTTATACAGTTGACACAAAAAGTATGGAAGCACTATGATATTCTGTGATTTCAGAATATTTAATTGAAAAGAAAGTAAAACGCTCATGTAATAACAACCCTTTCATAGTGTATGAAATGTAAAAATAACAAAATGTGGGGGGTAAAAAAGCATTTTCTTGAAATCGAAAGAAAACCAAATTTTCAATGCAAAAAAAAATATGGAAGCACTAACTCATGACATATAAACATAGCAGATATTTCAACTCCAATGACAAATTAATATTTTGTGTGTAGTCCATTGGCTTCCACCTGTGTGTAGTCCATTGGCTGATTCCACCAAACATTTTGTGATATTTGTGGAAATTCTCTTCCATTCATCTTTCAACACAGATTTCAGAATTTGTTTGCCAGTAATGGTGTGCTTTCTCAAATTATGGTAAAAAAAACCAAATGTGTTCTATAGAGTTAATGTCTGGGTACTTAGGAGGTGTTTTCAACTAAAGAGGACCGTTGTAAAGGAGCTACTCTTTTTGTTAAAGCTGCACAGTGTTTAGGTTCACTGACCTGTTGAAAAAATGAAGGTTATTTCCACAGGATTTTAATTTATGGGCCAACACATTTACAAATGCCCTAGCTATCACATGCCCTTCAATAAAATCCAGGTATCCTATCCACTGTATGCCACACTGCCCCAAACCAAAATCCCTCTGACCCACCATGCTACACTGTTTGTAGGTTATTTGGGAGTTGTGTTGTTGTTGTTTGTGTTTTAGGGGCCATCGACTACAAAGGTCATTTGGGCCCAGAAAGACAATCACCATGGTGGGGGGGGTGTAAAAGGCCAACCCACCATGATGATAATAAATAAAACCAAAAGCCCACTCAGGGTAAAAATAGTAAAAGGCAAAAGCCTCAAAACTAACTGGGAATAAATAAAGGCAAAAGCCAAAACAGATAAAACTAAACAGGCAAAAGCCTAAACAGACACAAATAAAGGCAAAAGCCAAAACACATACAGTAAAAAATGGCAAAAGCCAAGACACATACAGTAAAAAATGGCAAAGGCCTAAACAGACACTAACATAGAAGGGCAAAAGCCAAAACCGACACAAAAAAGGAAAATGCAAAAGCCAAAAAGAAGAATAAAAGGAAAGGATCCCAATAAAAAAAATAGTGTCAAGATTTTTAAATGTTGTGAAAGAGGCTGGCCTCTTTCACAAAAAAACAAGTGAGCTCTTCACACCCTGGGGTTGTCCCCAAGTGATGTGGAGAGCTCTGGATTGACTCACAGTAGACATCTAAGTTCACGGTATCTCTCACAACGGCTAAATATGCGTGCCACTGTGAGAGGCTCCCAACAGGAGTCACACCACGGTTCATCCTCACCCCTTAGTATGTAGGAGTGGGTGACAAACGTATGACCGATTCACAGCTGAGAAACCTCAACCTCCTCCCTCCATGACTGGCGGCATGAGGACACCCAGTGCACTGGAGTGTCCTTCAGTGTGTGGAGTTTGTTGGTGGTCTCCAAACACCACTGGGACCGCCATTGTTCATGGACGGCCTGCCGCACCATCGGGAGAGCGTCAGAGGAGGGGACAGTAGTATCAGGTACATCTGGCAGGTGGGCCACCTGCTGGGCATGGGCTCCTGCCCTCTCATTGCCCATGATGCCAACATGCCCCAGGACCCACATAAACAACAGTGTCTTGCCCTGCTTGCAAATTGTGAGCAGTGAACTATGCACACCCTGGACGATGGCATGTCTGCTACAGAGGGTGTGCAACAGCAGGAGGAAGGATAGAGAGTCAGTCGCAATGACAAAGTGTTGGTGATTCAAACGTTGGACGAGTTCCAGTGCCCTGTGCAGAGCGGTGAGCTCCGCAGTTAAGACACTGGTGACGCCTGGAAGGTGGCCCCCTATGAGATGACCAGTTGTAAAGACTGACCAACCCACAGAGGTACCATCCTTCGACCCATCCATGTAAACAAAAACATGGCCCTGATAAGTCAGACAGAGGCGTCCAAACTCTTGTTGGTACACCGACCTATCAGTACTGGCTTTCGGGAGGGCCGTGAGTGTCAAATTAAAACTTGGCGCTGGTATTGTCCAGGGCGGCAAGAGGCTGGCAGTACAGGCTGCACCATAGGTAGTCACACCCAGGCCAGTGAGAAATTCCATCCACCGCATGCCAAACGGAAGGGGAACCCCTGGTCAGCAGTTGAATGTCTGTCGCAGAGTGCAACTAAAAACGGCTGGGTGTGTAGGGTGTTGTGGCTGACCTTTAAGCTGCAAAATATATGCAGCTGCCAAGCACTGCCACCACACAGTCAGTGGCGGTTCACCAGACTCAGCATAAAGGCTGAGCACTGGACTTGTGTGGAATGCCCCAACAGACATCCGGATGCCAGCGTGATGTATACTGTCCAGCATCCGGAGAGTTGATGGAGCGGCCAGGCCATAACGCCACAGCCATAGTCAAGATGTGATCGTACGTGTGATCAGTAGAGCCGAAGCATCACCATTCGATCTGCCACAAAACCAGGCTAGATGGGATCGAACGAGTGATCTATAAAGCCAAGCATCACCTTTCGATCTGACCCAAAAACAGTTCCCTGCAGGCACCACAGAATATTAAGGGAGCAAAGGCACTTAGCCTTCAGCTCCTTCAAGTGCAGGCCCCATGTCAGACGGCTTTCGAAACGGAGGCTAAGAAACCAGGCCGCCTCTACGACTGGGAGGAAGCGGCCATCCAGGGTAAGCTCCGGCTCAGGGTAAAGCCCTCGCTTATGACAGTTGTTTTGTCAGGGGAGAACTTATAGCCACGAGAGGTGTCAAACTCGTTGGCACTGTTGAGTGCCAGTTGCAGCTGACGCTCAATGTTGTGCATCTTGGCAGCCCAGTACCCGATAGAAAAGTCGTCCACAAATAGGGAAGATTGTACCAGGGTGTGAACGGAGGATGGTAAGCCATTCACCGCAACAGCAAAGAGCGTCACACTCAAGACGCTCCCCTGTGGGACACCATTCTCCTGCAGGAAGGCCAAGGAGTAGGTGTTATCCACATGCACTCTGAAGGTGCGGTCGGACAAAAAGCTATGGAGGAAGAGGGGCAGATTACCCCTGAGCCCTCAATGGTACATGGTCTGCAGTATGCCATGGCGCCATGTGGTATCATATGCCTACTCCACATTAAAGAAGACAGCCATCAGATGCTGTCTGTGGAGAAAAGCCTCACGTACTGCAGTCTCCAGTGAGATAAGATGATCCACCGGAGACCTGCCAGCACAGAAGCCACATTGGGCATTGGCAAGAAGGTGGTGCCGTTCCAGGTACCACACCAGGCGCCATTTAACCATGCGTTCCATGGTTTTGCAAAGACAGCTCGTCAATGAAATGGGTCTGTAATTTGTTGGAAGGCTACTATTCTTCCCAGGATTTTGCAGTGGGATTATAGTAGCCTCTCGCCAACCTGCAGGGACTTCATGCTGCTGCCAAATGTAGTTCAATACCTCAAGGAGGTACCTAACGCCTTCCTCTGGTAGGTGTCGTAGCATTTGATAGTGGATGCTATCTGGACCAGGGGCAGTGTCCCTGGCTCTTGCTAGAGCTGCCCACAGCTCCCAAGGGGTAAATGGGTTGTTATACCCCTCAGCGACACCAGCAGCAAAATTAAGTGGGTGGCATTCTGCAGCTTGTTTAGACTGCATAAATGCTGCCGTGTAGTGCTGGGAACTGGAGTTGGCTGCAAACGTCCTTGCCAGTTCCTCAGCCACCTCACCGGCAGAAGGACATGTCTCCCTTGTACAAGGAGACTGGAGCCACATGATGGTAAATATCTGCCTGGGATCTTCCTCAGCTTTTTCCAGACTTTCTTCGAGGGCGTGTGACACGTAAATGAGGAGACGTACTGACTCCATGAGGAGCGTTTGGCCTCCTTGATAACCCGTCATGCATATGCCCGGGCTCGGAGATAGTCAATACGATTGGCCTCGGTAGGACGAGATTGGAAGCTGCGAAGGGCTCTTGTTGTTGAAGTTGATGTATCTGCTATGTTTATACATCATGAGTTAGTGCTTCCATACATTTTTTGCATTGAAACGTTGGTTTTGAAACTATGAAGTTTAAAACAGCTACCAACATGCAACATGTGGAGGGTGAATTGAATATTAATAAGAGAAAAATTTGAAGACCACCTAGGAAGTAGACTGACCGAGAGAACAGATAATTTATGGAATATATATGATGCTGAGGAAGTGCTGTGGAATACAAAGCTGGCCAACTATAAAAACAAAGATTTAAAATATGATGAAATATGATAAAATATAATATCCATGATGTGGGTGAGGAGTCCTGTGTAATTGGAGGGTCCCATTAAAATTGAAAGGGAAGTTTTACAGGGCAGTGGTTAGGCCCGCTATGCTATATGGCAGTGCTCCACAACCTTTTCACACCTATGGCACACCAAAGTTGTTCCTAGAATTCCATGGTACATCAAAAGCAAAATATATAGCAATGGCATAGCTAGGGTGGGGTCGCGTCCCACTCCGAGCGCCAGGCATTTAGGGGCGACCAAACTATAGTAGTTTCCTTTTTTTGTTCCTTGAGGAGGCGCAAAAAAATTCTTTCAGCTTTGGAGCATCACATTTTTCACAATCCAGAGCAACATGATCTCCAGCTATGGCACTGAAATATAAATATTAATTTAATAAACAAATTTTACAATAACTTTTTGAAGGCTAAAACGCGAATATTTCATTGCGAGTATCCTTGTTATTGTGTTTGATCTATCGAATCTATTGAAACGTTATTTAGTTAGAAAATTTGACTGTGGCACACCTGTATCGCCTCAAAGCACACCAGTTGCAGAGCACTGCTATATGGATCACAGTGTTGGGCTGTGAGGATGAGCCACATAAATAAAATGCAACTAGCTAACATGCAGTTTATGAGTGGGATGTCAAGCTGATAGATAGGAATGAGTATATTAGAGGTAGTTTTCGGGTGTGGACCTTGTAGAGAAAATCAGGGGAGTAGGCTGAGGTTGAATGGACACATAATGAGAAGAAGGGAGAAGCTCAGGGAGGGGAAAGGGGAGGGGGACAGGGGGAGACCAAAGTTGACATGGGAGCAGGTTATCAATAAAGATATGATAGTGCTTGGGGTGGATGGGAACCTAGTCAGAGATAGGCAGGAGTGGGGGCTCTAGAACCCATAGACCTGATCCTGCCTCAGGTGGGATAGTGATAGGATGATAACGATCTGCTACTGAGCTTATCTGCCACTACTACACCTTCTAAAGCCAAATCTGCCATGATTATTTCTCCAGCTCACTGTCCAAGTCACTTGCTGTGGAAATCAACTTGGACACTTCTCCAAGTAATGATCCAAGTACACTTTGACCATGTCAACCTAGCTTAACCCTCCGTCAGGCACATTGTATCTGATAGATACATGAAGTAAATTTTTTGTGTTTCACATTGAATGGCTGGGTAAAGATACTGGAAAACTCATAAGTCTTCCTACCTCAATGTTACCTACAACAACCATTTGAAAGGCTTGACACATCTGGTGTCATTTTTGTTGAATTGTCATTTGTATCTCTCTGATACATTGTGCCCGACTGTGCAACAAATTTAAACTTCAGAATTTGGAAGATAGAAGTATATTTATTTACACATACTATTCAAAGAGTAAAGGTAATAATATCTAGTTTTTTAATTTTGTAATTCATAATGAATGTATACTAAGTAATATACCATAAAATCTCACGTAGTGCCCACGGATTATATGTGAAACATAGGGTCATTTAGTGTGGGCTATATGCGTGGGCGGACTATATATGGGTGCGGACTATAAATGAAACCCAGGGTTCTCAATGAAAACTGCTCTTCATTTTCTGAACATTTTATTACAATTAACAACACGATTTTACACAGTACGTTCTTATTTATATGATAATGCAATATAAAATCCTTCACATTTCAATTTCATCATCAGGGAATCTGACATTTCATGTTCAAATTCATTTGATCCCATTCCTCCTACAAGTTGCTCCACTGGCTACAGTAGGAATTTTAAAGAGCGGACTATATATGAGTGCAGACTATATTTGAAACATACCCATTGCTAATGCGGACTATAGACGGGTGTGGACTTTACGTGAGATTTTACGGTAACTGTGGAATACATTGCACCATGTCATGTCACAAACATCACCTTCCACTCACTTACTGCTAAAATTGCCTGAAAATGGCATCCAAAAGAATTGTTGGCATCAGTAAAGATGACGCTGCTGGGCTTCATGAAATGCTGATGCATTCATTACTCATCTCTCATTCACCATCATGTCATTATTGAGCCTACGACAGGGTTGGGACTGTGGGTTGAGGCCCTCTACTCCCACCAGTTCCCCATCCACTCCACAGACTACCATATCCCTAAGAACAACCTGTTCCCACGTCAACTTCAGTCTACCTCTACACCAGGTGCTTCCAACAACCCACATTCCTGAAAAGGACATAAGCTCCTTTTCTCATTATCTGTCAGGGGCTGATCGGTGGGGGGACTTAAAAAAAGGGGCGCCCCAATTATTTTAAAATATTCAGAATTCATTGGTGGAGTAGGCCAGCAACCCCCACATACAACTTTGCCAATATTCCTGCAGGTTCCAGACGCCTGGCTGGGGTCAGAATATGTTCAGTGGGCCAGCAGACCTGACCCTGCCACAGGAAGGTTAAGGTTGTGATGATGATGATTCTGAATCCCTGCAGTTGGCTAAACCAACTGCAGATTGCAGATGCAGATTAGAAATGGGGATAGCAATGCAAAAATGCCTCATTAGTTCCAAAGTAGAGTCATGCATCAGTTGAAGCATGGACCCTATTGAGGCACAGAAGGGGAAACAATTGCTCAATGGCTACCCCTGGATCTGCCCCTGTTATGTGTCCATACCACCTCAACCGAATTTTTCTTTTTGAATTCAAATATGAATTCATTTTAAATTCAAAAATATGGTTATTTTTTGGCGATGTCACATCTACATTCAATTATTGGCCATTTAATTTGATCTAATTAAAATATTAAAAATGACATTTCATGGCAGAACGAACAAAACTAAATCTGCTTTACTCATTTCAAATAAATCCTTCCTAGCAATGAGATTTTATAGAAATTTTTGTTAGAAATTTTTGACATTTTCAAAATTTTGGCTATTTCCAATTGCACATGAAAATCACTTCAGAAAATTAGCTTTTCGATTAACCCTTGTGTTACTACCTGGGTACACATGTACCCATTTTCGACTTTGCATTGATGCAAAAAAATTTCTTAGAGAAGGACCATTTTGTCCAACCACATCCCCATTATTTGGGGAGTTTCAGAGTGAACTTTTTCTGTGTTTTTAACAAAAGAATATTAATTGATATGACATTTAACTGATATACCCCTCGTTACTACCTGGGTACACGTGTACCCATAGGAATATTAGAGATGGTACAAATTCATTAAATCAATGAAACAAGATAATGCTATGTTTAAATTGTAGCAGTTTATTGTATCCTTAAAAATATGCCAAAGGATGTCATGTTACTTAAGATTGTGGACAATTTTTACAAACTGAGAATGTCAAAGAATGTTATTGCAAAAATAGGTTTCTGACATTTTACACCTGATTTTCAAGTCTTTCTTCTCTATTTATTAGTTGCTGCATGATGAACCAACAACGATTTTATGTCCAAGTATATTTCTGCATTGATCCCCTATGGATCCACTCCTGCACGTTGAGCAGTAGTAATAGTAGTTGTTGGCATAGTCATTGCAGAAAACGATGGAGTTTGTATGCAAGAGGTTGACTGCATTAGCATGCTCTCAGTAGGCAATTTTGCCAAATTACCAATGCGGCCTTCACAGATGAAAAGGTACCCTTGAGGGTACCTGCAGGTCATCCTGATATTGCTGCTGGATCCTCCCAATCCCCCTCTCTTCAATAAATAAAGCAATAGATGTCGCCACTAATGCATCTTCAGGGTCAGAGTAATGCCATTTTGCAATGGGGTACACATGTACCTGGGTAGTAACTTGTGTGGAAATCACTAAAAACTGCATTTCTGCATGGTTTAGCAGCTAAAGCCCCACAGAATTAGAAATGGCAATCAAAAATATGAAGCTGCTGGGTATGGCGGGATTGAAAAATAATTTTTATGGCCAATATACCAATCCTGTTTTTGCACATTCTGCATTTTATGGAGTTCAATTGATTCAAAAACGTAAACAATTACAGGTACTTAAAATTTTTTAACACACTGCATGTTGCTTAATTTTCAAGCAATATACCATACTTTATATGTGTGTTGCATTCCATGCAAATTGGTTTAACAACTAAGCCACAATTAGCATTTGCAGCACAGGGCACATATTGTATCTGACAGATACATTGCACCCGATTAGCTCATAAAACAGATTGCACCTAACAGAAGGTTAAGACAGAAATGAGAGCAGACAGATACTCTCCATGAAGAAGTTGTTCCCATCAAGTTCCTGCCCCATGAGGACACTCCACCAGATCTTCCTGAAGAGGACCATCCACACTGGGTCTATGTCAATTTGGTACATGACAATTTGGCATTTGGCAATTTGGTGTATTCAATTTGGTATATGGCAATTAAGCCTAGTTCCCTGGTACGTGACACCAACGAGAATAGCACTGACCACATACACCAACGGAAATTGCACCTGGTTTGATTCCCTGCCATGAGCGAACTCGCGTAAGTGATTAATAGTCTTCAATATGAATGTTTGGTGGCGCCAAAACCAAAAAAAAAAATAAACCAATGAAAAGTAAACAGAACACTATTTAAAAATTCATACAGCCAATCAAATTTGAGGGATGCATTCCATCGACAAATGCAGTTAACTAACTCTCAACTCCACTTCACTGTTGATTTCATGCTTACTTGAAAAAATGGTAGTGTAACTACGTCATCAGTTTATGTGGATTGTCATCTGCCAGAACGCTATTCTCATCGGTGTTGCATGCCAGGGAACCAGGCTTTAGGCGTACATAAAATTTGGCGTACGTCAATCTGGTGTACACATTTCAACAGTCATAAAAACAGTCATTGGAAGGTAATAGAATAATTAATGCCTACCATACATGTATTATAAGGCCCTAATGACCTTTGAAGTCGATTAGCACTAGAAAACAAAACCAAACCAAACTGTGTTATATGGGACCATTACAGTGACTGTTATGAAAGTTGCAATTTTGAACAAATGTGTGCACCCAACAGATAGATATGTATGCCAAATTTGTTTGTACGTCAAATTTTACATACACCTAATTGTCATACACCAAATTTGTAAGTTTGCCTAATTGTCGTATGCCAAATTGTCATGCACCAAATTGACATGATCCCATCCACACTGATCCTGGAAGATTCCAGTAGAAAAGAAGACTTGGTGGAGCAACCTTGAAACCAACAGAACAAATGTATCCAAAGAAGAACACATCACAGATAAGAACAGAATATTATTTTTAAAGGACTTTCCTTTTCTACAAAAGCAACTGTATTTGAATAACTGTTAGCATAAATTATTTTTAAGTTTAATATTAGCATTTTGAGGAACCTGAATCCATTAACCCTAGAATCCCAACCAGGAGTAAAGTCGACTTCAGCTTGTCTATAAACTGTAACTAAAATCGACACCACTGGGGTGAAGAATCAGTATTCAAGATATGTGTAGTTCAGATCATTACCAGCACTTTGGATCTTGATATCTCAAAGTATATGCTGCTTTTCATTGCGTTTAGTGTTATTTGACTCTGCATTAGTATCATCAGAATAATTTTTTAAATTCAAAAGTAACTACAGCATCGTATTGATCTTCTCGTGAGTGTGTGTCTATTTGCTGTATACTGTATTATAATGATAATAAATATGTAATTACATCTACCATGGTAATGGGCATTTAATTACAATAAGTCAATGCAATTCAGAATTTAAAACAATAGGATTGCTCAAATGTTGATTATGATTTCCAAGAACTTCAGATGGATTCTGATAACAGTTTAGAGATCCAACATGGGGTGAAGAAAACGAAGTTGAGTTTCAGGAAGAATTAGCCAAAATTTGAACTTCAGTTACTCAAACTCAACAAGTAAGAAAGCTGAAGGACAAGTTAGGAAGTTCACCCCAAAAGAAAGGAATAGTGAATCATCAGTAAATTCTATAAACCAATGTATATTAAAAGGAAGAATGGTTATATTTGGAATACAAGATGTGAATCTTCCAGCAGAAAAGTGCCACAATGTAATATAAGTCAAATTGCACCTATGGTGCTACAGATTCGTCAGTACAATCAAATAATTAAAAAAATACAAGAGTGTTTAAATTGCTTGTGAATCCCTTGTCAGATGGTGCACGAACACATCAGATCAATTTGACGATTCAAATGGCCTTGTTATTTTTTGTGCATTTTCTGACGATCAGAATTGAGTTGCCTCTCATTTTCAACTTGTCATTACAATGGATGTGGAAAAATTAATAAGTATGGTGTTTAGCAACAAATGTCTGTGGGACATGAGGGAAAAACAAACCATAACAGGGATATTTGTTGGCAAAAGTGGGAAATAATAACTCAAGAAATTAACACTACTAGTAAGTATAGATTATATTGCATTCATTTATGAAGTTCTTCACAGAATGCTCTGAGAAATTATTGTTAATGAAGTTTATAGTGTCCATATGAGTTACAATAAATGGTATTGAAACTGAATTTCTCCAACTGGGCTAACAAAATAATTTTTAAATGTTTCTCTCACTTCACTTGCAATTCTGCTGTAATGATTATATCATCTTGAATTATACACCAAACTGATCGTGTGTGGCGGGCTTTAGAGAGCATCGAAGGCATGTTACTTGTTCGACAATCACGCTTATGACAAATAAGGTGATTCTGTCGGACAATGTGCAGTCTACCTCCAAATTGGTTGTACTGACTGTCGGTGCGACAGTCAGTACAGCAGTTGAAGCATGTCACGATATTCTATTTTTGCATACTTGTTTAGTTTTAATTTAGCGCAAGATTCTATAATGTTGAAACATTGAAATCACAAAGGATTCGAATAATCAACCATTTTACTTCTAACTGTTGATTTTAAGTTTAAAAAGAAAGAATTCACATAGACGTGTTGTGTTTATGCTCCTCTCAAACAGATTAACTTGTCTCTATACTAGCCAATTTGTGAATTAAATACTAATAGATAGTGATTTCTTGAAGTTACTGAAGTTTTCCCTGTCTCCAAATTCAAAAGAGAAGATTAACATTCAATTTCAGTCCCAAAATCCAATTAGCATCTGGACATGCTTGGATTATAGTAATACGAAAATATTTGATTATTTCACTTTCACTGCAAATTGCTTAATTTTGCTTAACATAGCCTTCACAACAGTGTCTACCAACTGGGAGAGAAGAAGGCAACAACAATGGAAAGATTACTGCAGGGCGAAGTTAACGAATGGGGGTTAGGGCAGTGGCGACATAATATGGAGGGAAGGCCAGGGAAGAAAACGCTGAGGGTATAGGGAAAAAATTCTGTTTTGGGCAAGAGCTGGGTCACTGAAAACGAAACTGAGGATGCCAAAGATCACAGAAAGACAGTGGGGCTGTGGATTATGGGAGAATCAAGTTACAGGATATCAGGCATGTGATACCCCTCCCCCCCCCACTGGAAGAGGTCCTACGGGGACGCGGCTAGAATGGGTACAAAATGCAAATGTGTTGCTAGGGTGCTAATGGAGATCTAGGCATATGGGTCTAGAATGAAAATTTCACTGGCAAGGTAGCCGTCACAAAAGATTACATATTCATATCCTTAAATTATCAAATGCCTGGCAGTGCAAACCTAGATGTGCAAATTTGACATACTTCATCACAGTACAATTAACTGCATATGGTGAGATATAAATTATATCGGTCTAATCGAAGTAGGCCTACATTCCGAAACAAATATCAAACATAAATAGCATGTGTTTAGTGTAGGATGTAAGTAATGTAGAAAAGGAACAGTCACCTACCTGCCAATTATTTTAATAGCAAGACAATAATACGGCGTTACATTATCTGTAATTATAGACAAAAGAGGAGCATGAATATTCTATGGAAAACCACCAAACATCCACATTTATTAATAAATACATAAACTGCTGGTAAAAGTCGCTCACTTCAACTCCTTCCATATCCAACCGATTGTTGGAGGGTCGGGAACCCATTTGAAACACTGCTCCCGTGAACACACGAGCGAATTGATGCATAAGGCCTGGTTCACACGGCAACCTATTCGATTTCTCGTGCACGATTTTATCGAATACGAGACAGAGATTCACATTGCGACTATTCACTTCGAATTTTCACGTATAGAGGGCCACTGTGCAGGGAAGCACAGATGGCAAGTGAACTCACAGTGGTCATCACGAATGCACGCATTCCAGGATCCACTTATTACGGGCCTAGGAGCGGCTTATTGCATTGATCACAGAAGTTAAGCAACGCATGCCCAGCTAGTACTAACATGAGTGGCCGTTTGGGAAAACTGGGTACTGCTAATACCCAACAATTGTACGAGATTTCCCCGCATGGCCTCCTTGTGAACAACTTCATTTGGTTATAATTGTCACTGCTGTATGCGTTAAAATCCCGTATACGGTATACGGGGAAAACATCACCATGTGAGCAAGGCCTTACATTATTCAGTAACCAGCTGCCAATATTTTGGGAAGAAATTTGACCCACATCAAGCGGTGAGCCTGAACACTTATTTTGTAATATAAGGAGAAATGTGTCATTTACGTATATGTGCGAGAAAGAGTGCCGCACAAGCTACATGGGACCACGGCTTACTTCTCATGAGAAGGAAGGTGCACTTCGGACTGCCCTCGGCAAGAAAGTATTCGGGATCGAAATCGAAATCAAGGGATAACTTGGCCACCGAGGCAAACTCCATTCAAGGCAATGATATGTACAAAAAATTAGATTATTCCGCGGCAGCAAATCTGCGTCAAAGAGATTTTATACATCACGTGTGAGTCTTAGGCAAGGCGCAAAATGAAGCCGCAGGGTGACGCAGTGTAACGCAGCCCTGCGAAATTCTGCTAGCAGGCAATCACCACACATTGAATCGCAGTTTTTCAACATACTGGTTTGCAATTTGGGTCAACTAAAATGGCTTTCAACGTAACAGTGATTGCCTGCTAGCAGAATTTCGCAGGGCTGCGTTACGTTGCGTCATCCTGCGGCCTCAATTTGCGCCTTGCCTTACACTGCCGTATCTTTTCCAGTAATTACAAAGGTACCGGTCTCTTTAATTTCTTCCCAATCGTATGCAGATTCTTATTTCTAAATTCGAGCTTCATGACGTTCAATAGCAGAAGGAGGGAGAATGAGTGAGGTTTGTTCAAACATTTTAATTAGGTTGAGCATAAATTGTCAAAAGGTATTTCACCCTCACCATGGACAAAAGACCCTGTCATTAATGAAGAAACATGAAGCGCAATTTCCATTTAATACTCAAGAAAAAAAATTTCTTCCGTTAACATACCTCCACTTAATCCAGTAATTTTACATGCTAGACGGTGAATTAAAGCCGTGACGCTATTTTCATCTCTAATATTATGGGCCGACATGTCAAAAAATTCGGCGATTGCAAATAAATTCTCAAGATCAACGTTAATCACACATTCGACATTCAAAAATACATGTTCTGATAACACCACTGCATATAACGCCCCCTATGCCGCAATAGCGAAATTCTTGGCGGGTCATTCAAGAAGTACTAACGACCTTCTGGGGATGACTTCTCTAAAATGGGGGATATAGCTTTCTGATTCAAGAGGGGTAGGGAAAGTGAAGGTGTGACATTGAGAGCAAACTAACAACGGGTATCGTCTATTGTTATAGTCATTTGACCATTGTCATTTGTTTTAAGAAACTTCTTTTTCAGTGATTAGTCTGGAAGTGGGGACATTGGAGAAAAACTTTGGGAGAGTAGATTGAGTTGGTATGGACATGTAATAGGAAGAGGTGAGGAGGAACTCTTTAGGTCCGTTACAGGGATACAAGTGTTTGGAAGCATCCAGGGCAGGGGAAAACCACATAAGATGTGGGAGCAGATTGTCTATAAGGATATGGTAGTGTGTGGGGTGGTTGGAGGCCTGGTGGGAGATAGACAAGAGTGGAGGCCTAGGACCTGCAGAAGAGACCTTGCCATAGGTGGGATAAGGGGATGGTGATGATTTGTTTGTTGGAGAGTTCCAACCTGATCACATATAAATCCTAATGAGCAACTCCTAACCCTTTTCCCGCCTATGGCAGGGTCGGGTACCCAACTTGTCCTTCTGAATGGACACAAGGGCGATATACTGGGTAGTGATTTTCTACAGCCAGTTGCTGACTAATGTTGCAACGCCTCCTGGGGCATTCCACAAGGAGCAACTTATTGCATTGGCTCATCCGATCATGGAAGTCAAGCAATGCTAGTTAACCAAGTTAACCAAGGCCCATAAGCAGAGCAGGGGTGGCCAGCCTTTTCAGCAGGCAGGCCAAATTTAAGAAATAATATTTCCTGCCAGCCCAGCAACCTATTTTTTTTTTGTTGAATTCAAGTAAAAACAACAAGCGTGCTGCAGCTTTGACCACATTGTCACTTCCCAGTATGTGACGTGGTGGTCAAACGCTTGCCTGGTTGATGCAGACTCCTGATGTAATGTTGTTTTGGTGATATGTAAAATGATTTTATCTTCACCTGAACCATCTCCACCGGCCATAGCATGACACCCGGCGGTCCACATGCGGGCCGCAGCCCTCATGTTGGCTACCCCTGGTGTAGTCTCTACATTAGAATACAGAGTGGGTGGGAATTTAATGACCTTGTAGCTGAAAAGCCCTGAAAAACCAACAAAGGGGGCAAGCTTCTACACCTAGGAATTTTGCCTTAACTACATACTGCATCATAGAGAGCATTCTTTTCCATGCAAATGCCAACAAACGCCACATACGATCTTGGTTTTACTTCATATCTGAAGAAAGGTGCCCTCAGGGCCTCCCTCTTGCCCTAAAGAAGTAAACCCACCTCACTGCAGCATCGAATCTAGAACTACTGATACAGTTACTGAGTGTGCTACCGACTAATAATTTACTGTGTATATGATCAGATTTTTATTCTGCCGAGATCCCTTTAGCTGAAAATTAGTTTTCTAAAATCACTGTCAAAGGTCAAATGACCTTAAACAAAAGGCAATACCCCTTGCTAGTTTGTATTCGATGTTTTTAACACCTTCACTTCCCCTGTCCCTTTTCCCTTAATTAGAAAACTGTATCCCCTATTTTAATGAAAATCGACCAACCTTGAGTACCTTCCTGGGTTGGACGGACTGTACTTCATTAAAGGGAGACAGGGTCTTGGTCAGCCAAGGTGCAAAATGAGACACAGTATTCGCAGATGATGCAGGGTCACTCACAGAAGGTTTCTGTGAAGGTTTCAGTGCAAGTTGAGCAGCACTGTGATGTGACTCCGTTTCCGGGCCACGTGGCTCTGCAGATCGCAGTCCCCATGCCACAGTTTCCTACGTGAAGTTTGCATGACTTTCAAAGAAAAATAGATGAAAACATTATTGAAGCCATGAAAAGCAGAGAAATTCTCTTTAATATAAGCCGCCCACATTATGTGCAGAAGTCCCCAAAGAGATTACAATGAATCATAACTTGTTATTTTGAATTCACCAACAGTCTTTCACTTTTTCATGTAGGAACTTCTCTTAGCCTTTTTTAACCCTTACAGTATGTCAACAACCAGGTACCTGGGTGCCCACCTTACAATTTAAAGTAAAAATTTATAATTTTGTTATTAATTTTTTTTATATCCTCCTGGATAATCGCTATTTCACCTTTTTCTTTCAATATATGTAAAGCATCATAACATATTTAAATTGTGTTTTGAATTTGCCTATGCAATTTCAACAACCAGGGTACCTGGATACCCAGTGGCTATTTTGAATATTAATCGTTAAAGATAATTATCCAAAAATAATTTATGGCACTAAGATGATTCAATAATTACCATAGAACTGCAGTCTTTACATTTTGCTACAGTGAAGGCATTTTCACTAGAATTATCACAAAATGTTGTTGCATTCCATGCAAGAATTTCTTGTTTATCTGTTTCTTTATGGGTGTTTTGTCACTAACATAATGCAAACAAGTAGCACTAGTGGAATTGCCTTCAGATCACATGGCAATGGAAAATCATCATCAAACGCTTATCCTGCCTGTGGCAGGGTCTGGTTTGCCTGTTCTAACCCTCCACAGCTGCATATTTCCCAACACGTCCCCATCCACCCTATAAACTACCATTTCCTTATGGACAAGCTGCTCCCACATCTGCTTTGGTCTCCCCCTGTCCTGAGTGCTTCCAACTGTTGGAAGTATTCTTGTTTTTCTTCTTCTTAAGTATCCTTGTCTTGCAACTCTGCCAATTCTATCTCAGTAAGCTGTCATCTAGGGCCTGGTTGACCATAAACCGCTGCCATCTAGAGCAGGGTTGCTCGGGTCTGTCTGCAGATTCGTCGCCAAGGTGGGCTTGTTAGTGCTTTTCTGGGGTCCCTTTAATCTAATTATTTCCTGCCTTTTGCTTTTTCCTTCCAGATATTTTACTAAACGGGACCTTACATAGAATATGTTAATAAAGTTTCACTTACATTATTTTGTTGTTATCTTCTGGCATCCGTTTATGCTTATTAATTTTTGAATATCAATCGCTAGATGCACAAAAATTCCACAGAGAAATAATTTTTATTTTCCAGTTCAGCACAGCTATTTAAGTTTCCAATTCAGCACAGTTGTTTAAGTTTCTAATTCAGCACAGTTGTTTAAGTTTCCAATTTAACACAGTTATTTATATATATAATCCAAATTCAGCACAGTTGTTTTATACAATTTCAAATTTAACACAGTTATTTATGTATATAATCCAAATTCAGAACAGTTGCATCTCGTATATAATCCAATTTCAGCTCAGTTGCATCTCAATTTTTAGTTGTACCTTTTTTATTCTAATAGAGCATTTGACTTCATTCAACCTTGAGTAGAATTTCTCATAATACTAACTCAATTGTGAGCTGTACTCTCAGCAATGCTTCCGTTCAATCCTTTTGGGGTACTTTTATAACCTGGCATAAAGGGGAGTAATTGCTCAGGTGATGGGTTTCTATTGTTTCCCTAAAATGGTATGATTTTGGTCTTCGAATAATATTTTATTAAAATTTCTCATTTGTCAGTTTAAAAAGGGTTAATCGCTCAGGGTTAACCTTAAGTTTCTAAATTTTAATTTCTTTCATATAATTGGAGCAATAGCTCAGGGTTAGTCAAGTGTTTTGTTTTTCAACTCTTTTTAGGAATTGGGGCAACAGCTGAGGGTTAGTTTTCAAGTGTTTTGGTTTTCCTTTAGAGTGGTTTATGGTCCTAACCAGTTGTTACTAGGCCCTTTCTAAGAGAGAAGGACCTCCATCTAACACAACCATTTACATTCCTATAATGGACCTATGAGCTACCCCTCCCCATTTCTCATTATGTGTCCATACAACCTCAATCTACTCTCCATCATTCTCTCTGTGATGCCTCCACCTCTGGGCTACCTCTAGAATACTCCCCTAATTCTATCAGCTCTTCACACCCAAATCCTGTAATGCAGCAATCTCATCTCAGCTGCTTGAATTCCATTTGTGCAGCTCTTCCTCAATGCCCAAAACTGATCCATAAAGCATAGCTGGCCTAACAACAGCCCTGTAATACTTCCCTTTCAAATTGATTGAACCTCCCTCCATCACAAAGGACTCTGCTTGCCTGTCTCCAATTCAAATACCTCCCATTGATTCTCTGGAAAACATGCCAATGTATCTCCCCAATGCTGTTGGAGTGGCTGAGTTGCATTGGACACACCAGTCCTCATCAGATCACTGAAGTTAAGCAATGCAGCCCAAGTTAGTACTGACATAGGTGGTTGGTTGAACATTGGGTGCTTCTAATTTCCCCTCTCCTACCTCCCTCTCACCCGCAGGGCAGCCTTCACAAGGTGAAGCCCATTATGACTGCTTGACCGACTCACCAACCTGTTGATGTAATATACTAACATCATGCAGCTTTCTTACCAGCTTCATGCAGCTCACTTGCTCGCCATTATTATCCTCTTCTTCCCAATTGAAAGATAAATAATCTCTCTAGACAATGGACAATGAGGGTCCATATAAAATATAAATTGCATCTCCCTTTCAAGACATCAGAGGTGTTTATGTTGGACGCAAGACACCTTATGAATACTTGTGTTGCAAATTGCAGTGCACAGGATAAATTAGTAATATTAACTTTTAGAACTTATGTATGCCTTAGCATGACACATCAGGCTTCCAATTATCATAAACCACAAAAAAGTAGAAAACTTTAACAAAAAAACATTAGTTACTGAATAACGTAGTGAAAGTTGGTTGTTGACATGAGGGTTAATCATCTTGATGTCTTCAGCCTCAGACTTCATCAGAATCTGCACTTAAGTCAAGCAGAAGTTCGGCCTCTTTACTAGGTGGTACACTTTCGAAGCTATGCCAATAAAAACATAACCATCATCATCATCATACCCTTATCCCGCCTGTGGCAATATCGGGTCTGCAGGTTGTAGCTCTTCACTCCAGCCTATCTTGCACAAGGTTTCCGTCCATCCCTCACTACCGTACCCTAGGACAACCTGCTCCCCAGTCTGTGTTATATGTTCCTTCGTATTATGTTACCTAAAAGGTTGGGTTTCCTAGGTAACTTGCCAATGTGGGCTTGTTAGACGTAGTAGGTTTTATTTAAAAAAGAAAATTTTTCTTTTGGATCCTTACATGATTGAGGGACGTTAATATGTACTAATTTGGCATTTTTACTATTAAAACGAAGGTTTTATTTACATAATTCAGATTCTTTTAGGGGTCGTTCCTGAATTCCCCTTACAAATTTTCAAAAGTAAAATTCTTTTTTTGTTCTTATCTGTGGTTGTATGCTGGCTGGTGGTTTCATCCTGGGTGATGTGTTCATCATCCTTGGAATTGTCATCCTGAAGTTTCCATGCAGGAGTGCTTCTGTCCTCTGTCCTCAGTCCTTCTTCTCTCCTTTTCCTCTTGCCTCTCTCATTTTAAGATCTCTGCATCTTCAATTACCGTATTATCTCGTGTATAATATGCAGTTTTTATTTCCCAAAAACTTGGGTTCAAAGTCTGGGTGCGTATTATACATAGGAATAAAAATTTCAGCCATTTTCAGAGGATCACTAAGCTTGTGTAAAGAAAATTAGTCACCTGAGGCTTTCAAAATGATGCTTGTAGGCCTATCTATATTTCCAATCATGTGATTATGTAGATTTCAATACCAGAAGTCAATAGAAGTTGTTTTATGACTTCATGTATGTTAACAACAATGCTAAGCCAACTGGCAAACTTAACCTGCATATTATACATAGGAATTAAAATTTTTACATTTCGGGTGTGAGATAATATGGTATATGTTTCTTTCTGGGACAAGATGGAGGGTCCTGTCATAGCTTGACTTCTGATTGGAAACTCTAATAAAACAGATACAATAATGGCTTGATTGATCTTTGACTAACTCCTGATTGATATTTTAAAGGAATAGTAGAATCTCGATTTTTTGCTACCAAAAAATTCTTGGTGATATAAGATTATTTGCCATTGTAAATTTTTTGCTGAAATAAAAGCATTTACTGTCATATAATCTTTTTCTTTTCTTGGAAAATGGATTCAAATTTTATTAGAGGTCATTGTCATTATTAGAGGTCAACTGTGGCATTGAGGAATCTTGGAATAGATTCCTAGCCCTATTAGAAGAGGGTACACAACTAGCTGTCCCCACCAAGATTATAAGGAAAAACCCTGTTCCAGAATGGTATACTAAAGAGGTGAAGGTAGCTTTGCGAAACCAGCAAAAGGCTAAGAATGCACTTAGGAGAGGGAGGGACGTCAATAGTGAGGCGGTCTATAAGGGGGCCCGCAAAATGGTTAAAGGGTTCATGAAGGAAGCTTACAAGAACTTTCATGAGAACATTTTGGGAGATAGGCTTAGGAAAAATCCAAAGGCATTCTGGTGTTAGTTTTGTTTGTTTATTCCTTATTAATTTCCCTCCTTAGGTCCTTTGCCAATGTGGGCATAATAGTAAACTTCAAGAAAATTCTTAAGCCTTTTTTCCTTTTTACAATAACCTTTTATTTGTACAAAACATTCATGCCCAATGAAAAGGCATTCACAATTTTTATTTTTAATATTCTAGGTCTAATAATTCCTCATGTTACAATCCTTGGATGCCAATTATCTTATAGTTTTTCCTAAATACAAGATTAAAATGGGTTCTTTAAAAAAAAACGCTACTGATTAGCTAAGCATATTCAAAACTATCCTGCATGCTACAAACATCTAAGTTATATACTAAATCAAAAAAACCTAACTGATCTAAAGTGAGTAATCTCATTTAGTTTCTTCAAAAACGCTACTGATTAGCTAAACATATTCAAAACTATCATGCATGCTACAAACATCTAAGTTGTATACTAAATCAAAAAGACCTAACTAATCTAAAGTGAGTAATCTCATTTAGCTTCTTCAAAAACGCTACTGATTAGCTAAACATATTCAAAACTACCATGCATGCTACAAACACAATTGCTTTTTGATACAGGAAACCCTATATTAGAGTCAGTAAGGTTTTCTTCTCTGCCTGCTGGTGCTGTTGGTTCCAGAGTCATCCTGTTGAATCTTCTTTCCTATAGTAGATTTCTGAGGTTGGTACAGGTGGTCCTCTTCAGGATCTTCTGGTGTGGCATCCTCCTAGGGCTAGTACTTGATGTGGGTCACTTATCCAGCTGGAGTTAACGTTCAGTGTTCCTCAGCATGTTGGCATCACTGGTGGCATTGGAGTTTCATTCCCTCAGCATCTCCTCTGGTTTAACGTTTCTGTCTCTACCTTCAGCATCTCTTCTGGCTAACGTTCCTCTTTCTCTCTCTGAATGCATGAATTCCTCCTCTGGGTAACGTTCCTCTTTCTCTCTCTCAAAGGAATGAATATGAATCCTCTGGCTCTCATTTTTATAGTCCCTGTATTCCTCTTCCATTGGTTTCAGGGAGGGGGTTTTTAATTTGGGGTGGTTTGCAGCTGCTTTCTATTAAAGGGTTTTGACCCTCCTTAATTGATTTTTATCAGGGTGGCCATTTATCTTGGATGATAGAATAATAATATACAATTCAAAAATAATAATAGGGCTTTGTATAAAATATGGCTGATACATAAAATGGGGCAGATGTTTCCTATAAAAGGTTTTTAACCCTCCTCAAATTGACTTTAATCAGGGTGGCCATTTATCTTGTATGGAAATAGGAAAAAACCATAATTTTTATTTGACTTCTATAGACTAGGAGTCGTCTGGGGCTATAATTTTCACTTTAGAGGGGTTATTATGGGCTTGACGTTCTGGTTCAGTTAATTTGATAATCCTCATAATTTTGGTGGGGTTTTCAAGTGTTCATATTGCTTGAGATTTATGGTGACTTTTAAATTTAAGTAAGTTATGGAGTGTGGAGGTTGGTAATTAATTTATTTATTACATTTTCTGGGTTTTTTGAGGGGCATACTGGGGGAAGTCACACGGGGTAGTTGACAGTCTGAATGGGGTTGAGGGGGATATGGGGGAAGTTGCAGGGGGCAGTTGACACTGGGGATATATAAAGAGGTGTAGGAAGGAGGGAGATATGGATACAGTGGTTAAGGATGGGTCAGGAAATTTAGTCAAGGATAGTCTCATGATTGCCAACGTTTTTAATAATTCATTTTCAAAATGCTTTGCAACCAGTAGAAACAACTCCCAGCCAGAAGTTGTTAGGGTTTTGCCAGGAGGAATGGATGAGGTTATTATCACTAGGGCAGGAATTGAGCAGCTACTGAGTAAATTACAAGTATATAAGGCCATGGGCCCTGATGGTGTTTCACCATTTATTCTGCAACGGCTTTCTGGGATTATTAGCTGTTACTTGGTAGAAATTTTTAAAAAGTCATTAGCCACAAGCATTGTTCCAGCATCATGGAAACTGGCAAATGTGGTGCCCATTTTCAAGTCTGGGGACATGACAGACCCTAAGTGCTATAGACCAGTTTCATTAACAAGTGCTGTATCCAAGATATTTGAGCACATCTTATTCTCATCTATAATGCGATATCTGGAAAGGAAGGGCATCCTTAGAAATAACCAACATGGGTTTAGGAAAGGCAGGTCATGTGACACCCAAATGGCTTGTTTGATGAATCATGTTCAAAAGGCTTTAGATAGCAGAAAGCAGGTTGATATTGTATTCTTGGACTTTGAACAGGCTTTTGTCATGGTGCCCCATGATAAGCTGGTCTCTAAAATGTCCTACTTAGGGATACAGAGAAATGTTGTTCAATGGGTAAGGTCCTATCTGCTTGACAGAAAACAGAGAGTCATTTTCAAGGGTTGTGCATCTCAGTGGAAACCAGTCACATCAGGGGTCCCTCAGGGAAGTGTATTGGGTCCTTTGTTGTACATTCTCTATGTGAACGACATGGAGCTTGATATTGATTCCTTCCTTGAACTATTTGCAGATGACACATGTGCTGCTCGGGTATTAGATGATGGGTTATCATCCTGTGTGGAATTACAACAGGATCTAGATAGGATTTACAATTGGTGTGTAAAATGGGAATTGCCATTAAACCTGAGGAAGTGTAGGATCCTAATAATATCCAGATCTAGAAAGCAACTTGATTTTGATTATCACGTAGGTGGAGTTAGGGTTGATAGGGTTGTAACCCATAAACATCTGGGTATTGTCTTAAATAGTGAGGGTAATTGGAAGGATCACGTTGGTAAAGTGATTGGGAGGGCCGGTCAATTCCTCTATCTGAATAATAGGGTCCTTAGAGATAGCACAAAAGAGGTAAAGGAAACAGCATATATTTCTATGGTATGCCCAATTTTGGAGTATGGCAGTCCAATTTGGTTCCCCTTCAGGCAGGACTTATCTTGGGAGGTTGAAAGGATCCAAAGGAGGGCAGCAAGAATAGTACTTAATAGGTTTTCTCACACAGAGAGTGTATCTGCCATGATTAAGGAACTAGGGTGGGATACATTAAGCCAGAGGCATATATCTCACAGCATTACCTTTTTTATAAGACTGCTGCTGCTAGGATGTAATGGACCATTGGCTGGAAGTGTGTCCCCAGCTGAGTATTAAGGCAGAAAGGATGATCCATATAAATTGAAAGAGGTTAGGGCACAGACAGACTCATACTACTTGTCATTTTTGCCAAGAGTCATTCGACAATGGAATAGCCTTGGTGAGGATAGGGTGGAGGGCTTCATCCAAGGAAATCCAACAATAGCTGGTATTGTATTAGGGGAGGCTCCTGAATTATAGCTTAGGGTTTTAGGAGTATTATTTTATCATAAGTAGGATTGAGAGTTAGTCTCTCCACTGCCTAATTGGCCAAAAACGCTGCTTGCAGTGTATAATATTAGAATTAGAATAAGGAGGGAATAAGATATAGGGTTGAAATGGTGGATATAATTTAAAATTAGAATTGATCCATTTTTCTTCTGCATTGGTGATTATTCTCTCTTTTGAAGAGGAATCCTCACAGCATGTCTGGGGGCTGGCGATTCAGAGGGAAGTAGTGAAATAAAACTGCTCCTGTGGACCAAATGCACCATGTGTGCCAAGGGTTGAATATGCACACTGTATCCCTCCAAGTCATAGAAGGCGACTAACAGGGGGTGACTTTAACGAGTCCTTGAATGGACAAAACCTCCATCGTGGATTCACATGGCTTTTTATATCCTCAACTGGATAAAACCGCCATCATGGTTTGACAGGTTCTTTGTTGGTGTAGCCTCCTCACTGAGGTGACCATAAAGAAACGCCTACCTGTGTGTTTCCTGCGTTTGGTGACCCATACCTTTGGAAATGTGGACCCTGGTGACTGAGGGGGTGCATGCCCTGAAATATCTCTGGGCCACCCCACACTGGTGAGGGGGCGCCCAAATACCCAAAAGTATGGCAGGAAATCAGAGGCTGGGGGGCTCATCAAATAACCCCACCCATTTGCCTTCTTCTCTTGTATTGACTGGTTCTTGTATTGGGACGAGTACTGTTCCAAATAAGAGGCCACATTCACACAGTATGCCAAGTGGATCAAGGAATGCATCTGTGGTGCCTACTGCATTGGCACCTGCCCTTATCAAGAGGCAAGGAGCTCTTAGCCTTAAGGTGCAGCTGATGCAAGTGGGAGCGGCGAGTTGCATTGGACACACCAGTTCTCGTCTGATCACTGAAGTTAAGCAATGCAAGACCAGTTAGTACTGACATGGGTGGTCGCTCGGGAAAGCTGGGTACTGCTAATACCCAATAATCGGCACATTAGTGTAGTGTCTGTGCAGTATATGCATTACAACTATACAGTGGACGGGTCTCTAATGACCTCGTAGGTGACGGGACCTTAACCTCCAACAAACAACAACAACAAGCTGATGCAAAGCTCGTTCCTGCATCTAAGGAGGTCTTAGGTGCAGGCAAATCAACTTCCACACCTTGCTACTATCCTTCCCTGGATTTTTTCATATCTGGGGAGTATGGTGCAGCTTTGGGGAGGGCGTCGCCCTTCCTTATCACCAAAGCCATCAATGGCATTGCCAGTGACGTGACTTTGGTCAAGAATCTGTGCAATGACACCTTGATAGTGGAAGCATCTGCCTCCCCCCACCAGATCAAGGCATTTTTGAAAATGTAGAAGCTCGGAGACTTCCCCATGGTAGTGGAACCCCATCGCACCCCAGACGTCAGTAGAGTGGTGATGCTGTATCCCAACCTATGTGGGGAATCAGAGGAGCTCAGGGATCAGGGTATGGTGGCTGCTGAACCTTGGTTCAATGGGATGGAGAATCCATGTTTGGGCATGCACAGAACAAAAAAAGTGAACAACTGATGTGAGCAACCCCACACACACTCACTTCGGACTGACGTCAATCCGAACTGGCACACTGATGTGATAAAATTTCTTCACACCATTATTTAAAATTTTTGGTGTGAGCAAAAACTTTTTTTGCACACACCAAACTGATCGTGTGTGCCTTTATATGATGAATTTTTTTTACAGATTCAGATTTTCCAGAAATATAAGAGTTTTCTGTTGGTGGTTCTATTCGATGTATGCTTTACAATGCAGCCAAATTGTCAACTGCACAAACTCAGATATGGTGTGCGTCTGCACAATTCATGATTCGTCTGCATTGTGTAGCATATGGCAGATAGAACCACAGCCAGAAAACTCTCTATTATATATTTATTCATGCATTTGTAAGGGTTAGGGGCTATCTGCTAACTGCTTTTATAACTTAAGTTCTCAACAAATATGGGATTTTTTTAGTTTTTACTTCCACCTACCCACTGGGCAATCCATTGACTATGGCAATCCATTGACTTTGCCATTGACTATGTCACTGACTATGGCAATCCATCATTTGGTAGAGTTCAGTTTTATTGCTAATATATTTATTAAAACATCATCATTAAAATTTTGTGGATCATTAAAATTGGATTACAAATGTCACATAATAAATGTCATCATCATACTTGTAGCAGGGTGGAGTCTGCAGGTTCTAGCCCCACACACCACCATGTAGTTAAGAAAAAGCTATTCCCACGTCTTCCCCTGCCCCAGGGGCTTCCAACCACCTGCTTCCTGTAATGGACCTAACGAGCTTTTCCTCCCTCTTCTAATTACATGTCCATACCACCTCAATCTAATCCTCTTCATTTTTTCCACATTTTCCCCTACCCCCCAAGCTCCTCTTAATATACTCGTTCCTAATTTTATCAGCTCTTGACACCCTATGCATGGACCACAGGGTTTGTATCTCAGCTACTTGCATTATATTTATTTACAGTAGCTCTCTCACACTGCCCAACAATCTGCACCATATAGCACAGCAGGCCTAACCACTGCCTTATAAAACATCCTTTTCAACTTTATTATAATTATATTTTGACACATTGATTTTGCAATAATTTTATTCATTTCATTATTATATAACTTATCACACTCATTTTAATTATCCTGCAGTAGAGCTTTTACATTGTTCTCTCACAATTCAAACTATTCAAATGACCATTGAAATCACAAACAAACAATAACAAAAATCAATGACAATACTGGGGCAGCATTGTGTAGTTGACATCTCCTTGGGCCACCGCATGCTCCGGATGCTTCCAACTACCTGCATTCCAGCCACGTCATTCAATGCAAATTTCAATAACTGCAATTTAATGTGTGGGGAGTACCTGCTAGCAGGTGTCGCTTCAACCTGTATCACCTTCACCATCTGCTTCTCATTTTGTGTCTTGCCTAAGGCCCATTAGGTGACTTACCACAAATTTCTGTGGCTCACCTGATAATATGGAGTTGGGCTTCTTAAATTGCAGTGTGATGTAACTCAGCGCCTGTGCCACATGACCCTACAGAGTGCAGTGCCCATGCCACAGTTTCCTGCATGAGGTTGGTATGACTTTCAAATAAAAGTAGATGCAAAACTTACTGAACCCAAATATGACAGACAATTCTCTTTAATATAAGCCATCCACATTATGTGCAATCCAAATTAAAGGCTGAGAAGTGGGAAGAAGTACCCAAGGAGATTGAAATAAATAATAATAACTGGTTAATTGTGTTCATCATACCCTTATGTTCGGTCCTCAGGAGTTCCAGTGAATAAATATTTCCGTCCTTGGATTTTTACCCCTGCCCAAAGGTTTTCAGGTTCCTTCGCAGATGTATGCAGAATAGTAATTATTTGGTTACCTTCTCTTTAGAATATGTGGCTGCCCCTGTGTATGTTTTTCCCTTCCCACTTTTCTAATTCCTATGGCAATCCCCTGAAAGCATAATAAATACCTATGCATGCATTTCAAATAACAGAAATCCATTAATTTTATTAATTAGCAATTATAAGAATCATAAGAAAATAAATCATAAGATATAATCACAAGAAAATAAATGAAATCTTTTTCAACCCCCACTTTAGCTAAGGTTTCAGATAAATATAAAAGTATTGCGGCAATCACAATTGCAAACAACCTAAACAGCAAAAAAAAAATGACATTACTTCTCTCAATAGTTGGTCTTTTCAAGAAAATCAAAGATCATTAGCTATGAAATAACCATCAACAAATATAAACAATAATATAGTTATCAAGGGTCTATTTAGTATTTTTAAATCTTCTATAGCTGAAAAAAGAAAAATGTTCAAACATATCTGAAGTTTTTATTTATACATTTTTAAGCAAAAACAAATCTACTGGATCATTAAAAGGAAGGGCAGGTGTTTTTTTCTTCCATCTTTGGGTTGTTGGAGAAATCCTCATGGTAATCTTCTTCATAGGGATTTTAAAGAGAAAAAGAAAGGAAACGAATTTCCCTACCTCGTTGGTGCTACTGCTGGTAATTAGATAGTTAGTGCAAATGACATAAACATAAGCATAAAACTTAAAACGTCATGAAAGTCTTTTATGTAGCGTTCGTCTGCTGCACTGTGCATAAAAAATAGTGGCAAAGTTGATGCTTAGAAATACTAATGTAAAATTTGGTGCATGTGCATGCCACTAACTTGCATCCAGATTTTTGATAGTCAAACGAAGTCAATTTTCCCAAATTTTTGAAACATTTTTATAGCAGATTAGAGGATTAGAAAGTCAGGGATTCCTGGAAAAAGGTTAATATATTTAACATTAATATATTTAAGGTTAATATATTTAAGAAGGAGGGAGGAGGACGCTAGGTGGCGCACAGTGACGGTCCAGTTATTGTGTGGTCTGGTGATTTTGTGCATAAAGCATATTTTCCTGCATCTATTTTTGAAAAAAAAAACCGTATTTTTCAAGGCATCAACTTATACTTCCTGGACAGGTAGGGCTGCAGGCATAGGTGGGGTGTATCTGGTCGGGGGAAGTGCGTGTGGGGTTTGGCTGTGTAAGCCTAACCTCGCGTCCTTTTCCACCGATCTCTTTGTGTGGCATGCATCGTCTGGCTCCGGCAGACACACGTGGCGCTTAGCAGCAAAGCCCAACCCCCTTGCAGTGCGACAGTTTCTCATATCTTTAATTAATTAATTAGTTAATCTTTTAATACTAATTTGAATTTATTTAATATTGTTAATATTTTAGTGTTGTCTGGCCGTCTGTTGTCCATTATTTACTAATCATTTGTTTGTATATGGTTTATTGGGGTTTGGGTATTGGTTTGTTGGGCTGATTTCTGTGTATGTAGCATACAAGGTGTTTCCTTGTTTGTTAGGTGTATGTTGGGGAGGTTGACCTCCAGGTGAGTGTGAAACCTCTGCTCACTTGGCGATGTTAAGATCACTTATGGTGTCTCCTGTTGTGTAGGACGGCAACCCCCCCACAGGTAGCCCTGCTACTAATGCTGCAGGTTCTGGATGCCTGACTGGGGTGCCCTCAGTCAGAGCTGTCATGTCAGATAAGGAGGCTAGAATGAGACTAGGGTCGTGGAATGTGGTGTCCCTCTCAGGGAAAACAGGAGAAATAGTTGAGACCCTAAAGCATAGGAAGATCAGTGTTGCATTCCTTCAAGAGACCAGGTGGAAGGGGAATCAATCAAGGGCTCTTGGCAAGGGATTCAAAATGATCTATGCAGGCAGTTTAGAGGGACAAAATGGGGTGGGCATTGTATTAAATAGTGAATTGCAGCATGGGGTCAGCTCAGTTAAGAGAATTAGTAGTAGGTTAATGCTAGTTACTGTAGTCTGGCAGGGTATAGTACTCCACCTCATAAGTGTATATGCCCCCCAACCAGGCCTAGGTGAAACACTCAAAGCACACTTTTGGAATGATTTTGATGAGGTGGTACAGTCAGATGTCACCACCATTAGTCAGGGCAAGGGAAATGAAAGACTAATTATTGGGGGTGACTTTAATGCACATGTGGGAAAGGACATGTGGTCAAAACGGAGACCAAGAAAACGGGCTGCCTCTACAACTGGGAGGAGGCGGCCATTCAGGGTAAGCTGAGGCTAAGGGTGAAACCCTCACTTATGACACAAGTGCATGACTGTTGTTTTCTCAGGGGAGAACTTATAGCCGCGTGAGTTAGTGAACTCATTGGCACTATTCAGTGCAAGTTGCAGCTGACGCTCAATGCTTTGCATTGTGGCACCCCGGTGCTGGATGAAAAAGTCATCTACAAAAAGGGACGACTGTACCGGGGGGGGAATGGAGGAGGGAAAACCGTTCACTGCAACAGCAAAGAGTGTCACACTGAGCATGCTCTCGTGTGGGACACCATTCTCCTGCAGAAAGGTGGAGGAGTAGGTGTTACCCACATGCACTCTGAAGGTCTGGTTGGACAAAAACCTTTGGAGGAAGAGGGGCAAATTACCCCTGAGCCCCCACTGAGGCAAGGTCTCGAATATGCCATGGCGCCAGGTGGTATCATATGTCTTCTCCACATCAAAGAAGACAGCCACCAAGTGCTGTTGGTGGAGAAAGGCCTCACATACTGCAGTCTCCAGTGAGATCAAATGATCCACCGGAGACCTGCCAGCATGGAGGCCACATTGGGCATTGGCAAGAAGGTGGTGCTGTTCTAGATACAACACCAGACGCCAGTTTACCATTCGTTCCATGGTTTTACACAGACAGCTTGCAAAGGATATGGGCCTGTAATTCGTTGGGAGGCTACTGTCCTTTCCAGGTTTTGGGAGGGGAATGATAATTGCCTCCCACTGGTGCTACCAGTACTGCTGCTGGTGCTGCTGCCAAATATAATTAAGAACCTCAAGGAGGTAGGAAAGACCCTTCTCAGGTAGATGTCATAGTATGTAATAATGGATGTTATCAGGGCCAGGGGCAGTATCCCGGGCCCTTGCTACAGCTGCCCAAAGCTCCCAAGGGGTAAATGGGTCGCTATAACCCTCAGCAACACCACCAGAGAAATTAATTGCTAGGCGTTGTTCAGCTTCCTTTTGTTTCAGGAAAGCTGAAGTGTAGTGCTGGGAACTGGAGATGGCTGCAAATGTCCTCGCGAGCTCCTCAGCCACCTTGCAAGGCAGAAGTAAATGTCTCCCTTGCACAAGGAGATGAGAGCCACAGGGTGGTAAGTACCTTCCCTGAATTTTTCTTAGCTGTTCCCAGACATTCTTAGATGGCGTGTGGTGGGTAAGCCAGGAGATGTACTCACTCCAAGAGGAGCGTTTTGCCTCCTTGAATACCCGTCGTGCATACGCCTGGGCTCAGAGATAGCTAACATGATTGGCATCAGTTGGACATGACTGGAAGATGCGAAGGGAGCCCCTGCGGGCCCTAATTGCACTCCGCCAGTCTTCTGTCCACCATGGCACCCATGCTCATGGTGGGTTACATGAGCTCTGGGGGATAGATTCTATTGCCGCCCTGACCACAACCTCTGTGAAGTGGCTCACTAGATCGTTGACCCCATCAAAATCACAAAGTGGGCGAAAGTGGATTTGGTGGGCAAACTCCTCCCAGTCCGCCTGACGCAGACACCGCCATGGTGGTCGTTGGGGCAGAACCCTACTTCTACTGCTAATCCTGATGGGGAAGTGGTCACTTCCACAAGGGTCAGACAGAACCTCCCATTGCAGCCCTGGCGCCAAACCAGGGGAGCAGATAGAGAGGTCTATACAGGAAAGACCACCAGTGGCTGTCATCACATGTGTGGGGGCACATGTGTTTAGAAGAAAGAGGCCATTGTGTGACACCCATTGCCCCACAAGGAGCCCTTGGGGATTGCGGCTGTCTGAGCCTAATTGTGGATTATGGACATTAATGTCACCCATAATCAAAAAGGGTCTGGGAAGCTGGGTGGTGAGGGGGTCGAGTTCTGCCCAGGGGATATCAATCCCAGGAGGCATGTAGAGCGAACATAGAGTGGTGGGCACGTCCAGTTGCAGGGAGACTGCCACTGCTTGGAGAGGCATCTATAAAGCCACTGGGACGTGCATGCATCCATCCCGGATAAGGATAGCCACCCCTCCCACAGGGTGGTTTACCTGCTGCCGGGTGTATGCATACACGGTCTACCCCCATAATGAAAGTGGTGTATCACTATGGCAGAGGATCTCCTGGAGGGAGATGCAGATCGGGTTGTGCCGTGAGATAAACATTGTGATCTCATCCCTCTTGTGGGAAAAACCTCGGCAGTTCCATTGAAGGAGACTCACCATCAGGTGGACTTTGGAGGTTTATTTCTATTCCTCCCTTTTCTCCGTCCCACAGCAGAAAAGGGAGGGGTGCCTACAATTTGGTCATCATCTTCCACCTCAAAGGAGGAATGGTAATATGTCCGTCTGGCTGCAGGCAGAAGACACAGTAGCCATCTTCTTGACACATGCAACTCCATGATTGCACGTTCCTGCAACAAGGTGGGGCAATCCCGAGAAGAGGTGGGGTGGTTTCCTTTGCAGTTGGTGCAGTAGGGAGCAGCCTTACATGGCTAAGGGGAATGGTCTCCCTGCCCACAAGTGCTACACATGGCCCTGGCAGAACAGGAATTCTGGCCATGACCATACCGTTGGCACTTGAAGCAGCGAAGGGGGCTTGGGATGAAAGAACGTACCAGCAAGTGGAGGTAGCCAGCCCTGATGTATTCTGGCAACTTGGGCCCACCAAAGGTCACCACCAAGGTGTCAGAGGGGTGGGATTCTCATTCCTGTCAAACCAAGGTGCAGTGTACAGCCACTACAACCTGGTCCCTGAGCTCCTCCACTATGTTCTCCTCTGACTCCCCACATATTTCAGGGCACTGCACCACACCTCTACTGATGTTTAGGGTGCGATGGGGGTCGACCAGAATGGGGATGTTAGCCAGTTTCCACATTTTTAGTAATGCCTCACTCTGGTTAGGGGCAGATGCCTCCACCAACAAGGTGCCATTGCGAAGCTTCTTGCCCGAAGTCACGTCAACAGCAACGCCCTTTATGGTTTTGGCAATAAGGAAGGGCGACGCCTTCCCTAAAGCTGTACCATTCTCTCCAGATATGGAAAGAAATAAAGCTATAGCCCAATAAAGCTAAAGGGCAAAGTTTAAAAAACCGTTGTTAGGCCAGCTATGCTGTATGGATCAGAGTGTTGGGTAGTTAGGAAGAACCATGAAAAGCAAATGCAAGTGGCTGAGATGCAAATGCTACACTACATGAGTGGGGTGTCGCGAGCTGATAGAATTATAAATGATTACATTAGAGGTATCTTGGGGGTGGGAGATATTGCAGAAAAGATGAGAGAGAATAGGTTGAGGTGGTATGGGCATGTTATGAGGAGGGGTGAGGAGGAGCTTATTAGGTCCATTATGGGACTGAAGGTAATTGGGGGCACCAGATGTAGAGGAAGACCAAAACGGACGTGGGAGCAGGTGGTGAAAAAGGACATGGAGGCCTGTGGGGTGGAGAGGGACTTGGTGGGGGATAGGCGGGAGTGGAGGATTAGAACTCCCAGACCCGATCCTGCCATTAGGCAGGAGAAGGGCGAGATGATGATGATGATATTTAAGAAGGAGGTTAAGATACTTTATTTTTATTAAAGAATGTTCAAAACATGAAGGCAATTGTGGGATACATAGAGGAAAACACGGGCCTTATAGAGTCAGGTCTCCTTTTACGCAGGGGATAAGTTCCTCAGAAAATCGCGTGAAAAGAATTCGCATTGAAAAAGACTAGAAGTCTATGGATAAATTGGGGATATTCCATAATTTTTAAAATTCGCGTAACTCCGAAATTATAAATTAAAACTAATGTAAAACCGCATAAAAAAATTTGTTGACATTAAAAAAATGGGTCTCTTAATAAATTTCTTTGAGAAGCTGAAAATACTTTATATAAATTCTTAAATAAAATTGCATTTAAATACAACTCGTTTTATTTTATAAGAAAGTAATATAAATTTAAATGTTTTTAATCACTATCACTATCTGATAAGAGTATGCACCGTTTGTGAACAGGTTCCAAATCACTTTTATCATCAGAAATAACTGTTTCTGCAATTGATTTCTTTGGTATAGGTGACAAATTTGTGCGACCTTCATTCACTGTATGCTGATTTTTCTTTTTTAACAATGTAATCCATAATTAAACTTTGCATTGATGATTCTACTAATTGTTTATGCAATTCACGATATCCAGAAACACAGTTCTGCAGCTCACGTTGGAATTTAAAGGAGCTTTCAGAATTGGGGTCATTAACAAGAAAATGAATTTCTAATTTCCTGCATAGATGAAGACCATCTCGAATTATTTTTGAAGTGAAAGGGGTTGGGGTTTTCCTCAATATCACTTTCACTTTCTAAATTTGCTGCATCTAAAGCTAGTGCAACAATCTCATCATCACTTAACACATCATCCACCAGCAGTTCTTCTATATCATCATGGTTGAAATTATTAAAACATTCTCTGCCAATAGCATGTGCCAAACTTATAATTTCCTTCCAAAGTGTTCATGTTTCAAAGATTGTATTACTTGTAATACATCCTGGCCAAACCTTTCCAACAGGCATTTAGAGTTGCTGGTTTTATTTCAGCAGAAGCAGATGCAACTTGAATTATACAATCAAATATAGAATATTGTTTCCACACGTCTTTTACTGTCAAGGACTGATTTTCTGATTTATTCAATATGAATTTGTAAGTCCGCTTAATGTAATATTTTTTGAATGTTGAAATTATGCCTTGATCTAATGGCTGAAGAAGGCATGTTGGGTGGAAGAAATACTATTTGAAGATTTGGATGTTCTAACTGTAAATGACCTGGTGCATTATCAATAATTAATAAGACTTTAAAATCAAGGGATTTTTCTTTAAATAGACTACCACTTCTGTTAGAAAGCAATTATTGAACCATTCTGTAAAAACAGTTGTTGTCACCCAGGCTTTTGGGTTAGCCATCCAATGCACTGGTAAATGTTTTAAATCTTTGCCGTTTAGGGCACGGGGGGGGGGGGGGTCTAAGAAATCTATTTATTATGAGTAGTTTCAACATTCGATCGCCTGATCGCATATATACAGTACTGAATCCATATTTGAGAAAAAAAATTTTTAATGAAATGCGTAACTTGGAAATCGAGTTAAAAGAACCCGCGTAAAAAGAGAGCCAACTGTATATAGTTTTCAGTGGCTGTTAATTCTTGTGAGAGTCTGTTGTCATTATTCAATGAATTCACACCAGGCGAAGACGACCTGCCTCAGAACCTTTGCTAGAAATTCATCCTTTCATCAGCGCCTGCATATTGGATTACAATAATTGCGCGATATGGTTGGAAAGTTCTGGCCTCCTCTCTCTACTCCGTTCATTGTTTTTGTCAATGCAAAACCTACTCCTCCACATTTCTTAAGGCCTACCTCAACCATGTCTGACTCAAACACCTACATTCCAGAGTGGAGGGAGCGGCAAAATGTGTTGAACTTATGCTGAAATGTTGTTCTGGTCTCATCACTGAAGTTAAGCCAACACAACCCCAGCTATAGTGCTCGCCACGAAAGTTGACACATTGGTGGGAGGCAAAGGATGAGTCCTCTTCAAAAAATAGGGAAAATATTGAAGTTCTGTTTGCCATTACTGAATGAAGCCTGCCATTTGACCTTTTTCAAACTCCCTAACTTTTGTAGTGAACTTTCCTACCTTCTACCTCCCATGTGTCATCTTTCGTGGCGAGCACTATAGTACGGGCATGGGTGGCCGCTTGGGAAAACTGGGTACCGCTAATACCCAAAAATCGCTGCATTAGTGTAATGTCTGTGCAGTCTCTGCATTAAAACTACGCAGTCGACGGGTTGTTTGCTTGTTTGTTGGTGCTTTAGTTCCCTTCAACTACAAGCAGTGATGTCACTAAGGGGTGCGGAGGGTGCGGGCCGCACCAGGTGACACCACTCGCACGATGAGAAATGGGGTGACACCAAAGCAGAAGAAGCGGTTTTTTTCGGGAGAGAAGGGTGACACTATGTTGTCACCGCACTGAGTGACGCCAACCCTAGCGACGCCACTGACTAAAAGGTCATTACAGCCCTGTCCACAGTGTAGTTGCTATCCAGAGACTGGGTATTAGCAGTACCCAGTTTTCCCAAACGCCCACCCAGTGGGGCGAGCTTGGGTTTTGTTGCATAACTTCAGTGATCAGAAAAGAACTGGTGTGTCCGACACAATTCGCCACTCCCCGCAGTGGACGGGGCTCCAATGGCCTTGTAGTTGAAGGGCCCTACAAACACTAACAAATAAACACCTACATTCCAGAGAGGAATTTTGTCATCTCAGGCTGCCGCCTACTCTTGACAGACGAAATTGCGATAACTAATTAGAGGAATTGTCAAAACTGAGTTCACAACATTTTATCTGTGTGAATTCAACAGAAGGTGGTATTATTCCGTGTTGGTAGGATAGATAAATAAGTAAAGAAAGCAATTAGCTGATTTATTATTACCGTCATGGAAATTATGATCTATAATGTCAATTCGATCACAACCGGTAAAATGTCACAAGAGAACGAGACATTACAGTTATTCTGCTGATTTCAGAAGTTGCTACCCACCAACATGGAATGTTATTGGAGGTCCTTATTAAGCTGGCTTTGTCAATGTTTGATTTTCACGCATTTTCAATTGAAATTCATCATGACCAACGAACAGATAAACGGAACAAACGGTAAGAATTCAATTCATTATAGAGTCAGGTCTCTTTTTACGCGGGGGATACGTTCCATAATTTTTAAAATTCGCGTAACTCCGAAATTGTGAATTAAAACTAATGTAAAACTGCATAAAAAAATTTTGTTAACGTTAAAAAAAATGGGTCTCTTAATAAATTTCTTTGAGAAGCAGAAAATACTTTATATAAATTCTTAAATAAAATTGCATTTAAATACAAGTCGTTTTATTTTATAAGAAAGTAATTTAAATTTACATGTTTTTAATCAATATCACTATCTGATAAGAGTATGCACCGTTTGTGAACAGGTTCCAAATCACGTTTATCATCAGAAATAATTGTTTCTGCAATTGATTTCTTTGGTATAGGGGATAAATTTTTGCAACCTTCATTCTCACTGTAGGCTGATTTTCCTTTTTTAACAATGTAATCCATAATTAAACTTTGCATTGATGATTCTACTAATTGTTTATGCTATTCACGATATCCAAAAACACAGTTCTGCAGCTCACGTTGGAATTTAAAGGCCCTTTCAGAATTGGGGGATTGACCTGGCTTGGAGGCGCACAGGTTGTGTGCTTGACTGTAGCGTCCGTGATTGCAATTTATATCCTCCTCAACTTTACTGGTGGCTTCGTTTGGGATTCCATCGAATTCCATCATCACCAAGGAATGGTGACTTAGGTAGACAAAAAATAATGAATAGTGACTTGACAGTCTAATGAGTAGTGGCATCGGTACTATCACTGGCTAAGGCAGATCAGGGGACTGGATATACCGTAATTATTCTAATAAACGGCGCCCTCCAATAACCGGCACATCTTACAGCTGGAAAAAAATAATAAATGGCATGCCGTTTATTTCCAAACTGTCTGGAAGTGATCATGCAAGATAACTTGAATTTTTTTTAATGATTAACCCTTTAATGCTACACAGGGGTACGGGTATCATCATCATCATCACACCGTTATCCAGCCTGGGTCCATTGAACATGCTATGACTGGGAACACCCCAGCCAGGCGTCTGGAACCTCCAGGAATATTGGCTGGTTGTCTGTGTGGGGATGACGGCCTACCCCAATGTTCCAACATCACATTTTACAACCAAAATTTAAATTTTGGCAGGTAAATTAATGCTTTGTCAGTTTTAATATTGCATGGTGTCTGAAATATTGCACAACAACTATACTGCAATGAGGAATCAGGCTCGTGCCTGAACAAAGGTACTGGTGTATCCCATGGTTTTTCTTCCTCCTCTCTGTTCTGTGGGTGAACCTGGTGCAATGTGATTCACAGTATTTTCACATGATAGGTTGAACTTCCTAATAAGTCACAGTCGTGTAAACTAAGCTTTAGTGCAGATATTTTTCAAAGGGAAAGTATTCTTTAGCAAATTGTTGGTAACTTCTGCAGTTGAGAATGATAGTAATCGTCCTGTAGCTAAACCTCTACAGTTATCTGAATCTAGGGCAAGGATGTAAATTTTAAATGAACCATTGATTATTTTTCTCAATTTCATTTTGCCAATAAATTCAGATGCTAAGGTGGCATCAGCAAAAATCAAAATTAATGAAATCAACTTGTCCGGCTAAAAAGTTTCCATTTATAAATTTGAAAAAATAATAAACGGCGCCTTTTAATAAACGGCCCCCTCTAATAAACGGCACAACAAAAAAGGCCTTTGATAAAATAAACGGCGCGCCGTTTATTAGAATAATTATGGTAAGAAGGAACTAGAGCGCCAGACCGTCTTTAATATACTGGCGCCTACCTGAATTGCACAGATTCTCTGGGCCAAAGAACATGAGACCGACGACAAATAGGCATAGGGTCTACAGGTTTGGTCGGCAACAGGCTGTGGAAAAAACTATGTCCAATATATCGCTCTTATGTCCACTCAAAGGGACAAAGTGGGTATCCGGCCCTGCCATAGATGGGAAAAGCTGCGAGGATCAAGTCTACATGTAGTTTCTTTCTGTCTAAGCTCAGTTACTATGAAAACTGAAGTTTCATTGCATTACTGAATATTTAACATCCTCATCTAACCCAGTGATTCCCAAACGTTTTTTCCTTCGTTCATTCGTTCGTGTTTTAGGGCCCATCAACTTCAATGGTCATTAGGGCCCAGAATGACAATCACCATGGTGGGGTGTGTAAGTGGCCATCCCACCATGGTGAAAAAAAATAAGGGCAAAGGCCCAATAAAATTAACAAAACAAAAGGTAACAGCCAAACAAATAACAGACAAAAAGTAAGGGCAAAGGCCAACAACAAACACAAAAAAGTAGGCAAAAGCCAAAAAAGGACAAAGATAAAACAGGCAAAAGCCAAAAAAAAAACAGAGAGATAAAAAGCAAAAGCCAAAACGGATACAAAAGGAAAACGCAAAAGCATTTGTATTAGATTTTGTGAAAGAGGCCAGCCTCTTTCACAAATACGAGACATCTCTCAACTCCCTGGGGGTTATCCCCAAGAGAGTTAGAGAGCTCTGGACTGACCCCCAGTTGGTATTTAAGTTCACAGTATCTCTCACAATAACTGAAGATGTGTGCCACTGTGAGAGGCTCCCAACAGCAGTCACACTATGGTTCATCCTCACCCCATAATATGTAGGAGTGGGTGAGGAACATGTGACTGATTCGCAGACGAGCAAGCACAACCTCCTCCCTCCATGACAGGCGGCATGAGGACGCCCAGTGCACTGGGGTGTCCTTCAGGGTGCGGAGTTTGTTGGTGGACTCCGCAAACCACTGGGACCGCCATTGCCCATGGACAGCCCGCTGCACCATCGGGAGAGCATCAGAGGAAGGGACAGTAGTGTCAGGAACATCTGGTAGGTGGGCCACATGACAGGCATGGGCATCAGCCCTCTCATTCCCCATGATGCCAACATGCCCTGGGACCCACATAAACAAAACTGTCTTGCCCTGCTAATGAATCATGAGCAGCAAACTGTGCACACCGTGGACGATGGTATTCCTGCTATACAGGGTGTGAAATAGCTGTAGGGAGGATAGGGAGTCAGTCACAACCACAAAGTGTCGGTGGTTCAAAAATTGGATGAGTTCCAGTGCCCTGTGCAGAGCAGTAAGCTCTGCAGTTAAGACACTGGTGATGCCTGGAAGGCGGCCCCCTATGAGATGACCAGTTGTAAAGACTGACCAACCCACAGAGGTGCCATCCTTCGACCCATCCGTGTAAACAAAAACATGGCCCCGATAGGTCAGAGAGAGGCGTCCAAATTCTTGCTCTTACACTGACCTATCAGTACTGGCTTTATGGAAGGCAGTGAGTGTCAAATTAAAAATCGGCTCAGGTACTGTTCAGGGTGGCACAGAGGCCGGTAGTACAGGCTGCACCCTAGGCAGGGTCACACCCAGGCCAGTGAGACCATCCATCCACCACATGCCAAATGGAGGGGGAACCCCTGGCCAGCTATCGAATGGTCGTCACAGAGTGTGACTAAGAACGACTGGGTATGTAGGGTGCTGTGGCTGACCTTTCAGCCACAAAATATATGCAGCTGCTAAGCACTGCCACCTTACAGTCAGTGGCGGCTCACCGGATTCAGCATAAAGGCTGAGCACGGGACTTGTGTGGAAAGCCCCAATGGACAACCGGATGCCAGCATGATGAACACCGTCCAGCATTCGGAGAGTATATGGAGTGGCCAGGCCATAAACACTACAGCCATAGTCGAGTCGTGATTGAACGAGTGATCGGTATAATCAAAGCATCACCATTGGATCTGCCCCAAAACCAGTTCCCTGCAGGCACCACAGAATATTAAGGGAGCGAAGGCACTTAGCCCTGAGTTCCTTCAAGTGTGGGACCCATGTCAGACGGCTGTCAAAACGGAGACCAAGAAACCGGGCTGCCTCTACAACTGGGAGGAGGTGCCCATTCAGGGTAAACTGAGGCTCAGGATGAAGCCCTCGCTTACAACAGAAGTGCATGACTGTCCTATGCCCCACCTAAACCTTTCTAAAATTCTTAGGGTCCCCTCCTAGCATAGGGTAAATCCAGGAGAGATCCTACACTGGGAGAGATGCCGCATATTGTGGAACGTGAACCATATCCACAAGAGGGCATTAAAAACAGGCTACTATTTTTCTTTGTGTTGGTAATAGTGAACATGTGCAAGCACATGGTCATAACTCTTTGAATTCTGCATTTTTTAACTCCTTAAAGGTCAGTCCATGCATGATTTTATGCTAACTATTTTCACTTGTGAAATTCAAACAGCTGTATCAGGGATAGTGTAAGTACAGTGAAATATTTTTCATTTGTATTTTGCAAGATAGGGTGTTAGAGACAATTTTAGGTAGAACTGGGCTAAATGTTTGACATATTGTGGAGGTGGCAGGGTGAGGTGTCTCTCCCTGAAACCAAGGGGAGATGCCACACTCATCTAACATAGTGATGCAACAATTGTATAAAATATCTGTTTAGGTTGCTAATGTAGTTTGAATAATTAATAGATGCCAACAAATTACAAACAAAAATTGTCTGCTAAACCAAGAGGGCAATGGACCACAGCTAGCCTTGTTGAGGCAATAAATAAATTAAAGTCTGGGGAAATTGGATTGAGAGAAGCTGAAAGGCATTATGGAATCCCAGCTAGGACATTGACAGGAAAACTGAAGAGTGGAATTATTTTAAAAACCAGAATGGGACCTGATGGTAAATACTGTATCACATCTACACTGCAAAAAAAAAGAGAAAAAAACATTTATTTTTCTCACTTGGATATAAGCCTATTGGGCATGGATAATGAAAATCGCTTGGCATGACACATTATAAGACTTGCTGAATTGGGATTTGCTCCTGATAGAAGAGGAGTCCGTGTAATGGCATATCAGTTTGCTGACAGCTTGGGCATTAATCACCCGTTTAATAGAAACAAGAAAGAGGCTGGGTATGATTGGCTGAAGAGCTTTTTAAGGAGAAATAGAACACTGTGCATCAGGTAAGGTGAAGGGTTATCTATTAACAGAGCCCTTGGTTTGATGAGGGATGAAGTCCAGAATTATTTTGAGATGTTGAAAGAAATCCTAGTACAAAAAGAACTCCTCAACAAACCTCAAAGCATATGGAATTCAGATGAAACAGGACTGCAACTCATAAACAGACTTGGGAACGTAATTACATAAAAAGGAGCAAAGGCAGTGCCAATAATAACTGGAGGTAAAAAGGGGAGACATTAACTTTGATTGGGTGCTGCAATGCTGAGGGAAATTTTCTGCCTCCTGCTGTCATACAGAAAGGGGTCAACAGAAAGCCTGAATTTTTGGTAGGGCTGCCTCCAGGAAGCCAGGTTTTCATGAATCCCAAATCAGCTTATATAAATGAAGATTTATTTTTAAGATGGTTTAAGGATGTGTTTCTCAGCAGGAAAGCCCCTGGAAATAACATTCTTGAGTTGATGGGCATGCCAGCCATACTAATTGCTTCGATTTGTTAAGTATGGCTGAAGAAAATGGTGTCACTTTGGTATGGTTACCAAGTCATTGCACCCATGGATTACAACCTCTGGATGTCAGTATCTATGGCCCTCTAAAACTCTATTTCAGACAAATGGTATAGAAAACTAACAAGGTATGAGGCAGGAAAATTAATTGGTGATGCTTGGAACAAGGCAGCTGCAGTTGGATCAGCAGTTAATGGGTTTAGAGCAACAGGGATATATCCATTTGACCCTAATGCCATCCAAGATCATTATTTCACAATTTCAGACTTTGCTTCAAGAAATGAAGGAGGCCCCATAGCCCTCCCTTCACCAAATGCTACAGACTGCTTATCAAACCAACCATCAATTTCTGCCCAACATTCCATCAATCAATCAACACCCATCAAAAATCAATCTGCACAAAGTCAAAAATGTAGCACAACTGAGGTGTCACCAAGCAAACATCTCATCCAAAGAAGCCCTTTGCCAGTTATCACTTCAAAATCTCTCATTAGGTGCAAACAATCTGCAAAAGTCTTTACATGTGAGGAAAACATTGAAGAGAAAAAAGAAATACAAAGAAAATATCGAAAAAGTAGTAAACCGCAGGTCTAGGTCTAAGCAAAAATTAGGAAAAAGTAATTTGGCAAGTCAAACTCCAGGTCTGAAAATAGTGATGGGTCTAGATATAACAAAGACACTGATATTTGTGTTGAGTGCTGGGAGAAATATTATGCCACAAAATCCAAAGCTGACTGGATAAAATGCACTGGGTGGCAATAAGTGGTTGCATGAAACATGTACAATTTATGGGATTATGTGCAATGATTGTGGAAGAGAAAAAAAGAGGGCCATAATGCAAGAACAGTAATTTCATCCATCACAATTTATGTATACATCAAAATTCAGGTGCACATTTGCTGAAAATATGTGTTAGAATTATAAACATAATCTTTTTATATAATAAATCTAAATATTTTGTGCTTTATTTTAGTTTGCAGCAGTCAAGCAGGCATTATTTTACAATTATGGCATCTCTCCCTGAAATGTGGCATTACTAACACACATGGTGGGATAGATGCCACAATGCACACTTTTAAAATATTACATTTTTTCCCCTAATTATTATAGCTAATTGATAATTTTTAGTAGCATTAGCAATTACATACATCCCTGTTTGGTTTACAACAGTTTTTGAGACTTATGGACCACACTCTAATCATTTATAGTTGTTTTTGAAAACATGTAGCATCTCTCCTGGACTTACCCTATGCATAACTTTTAATATTAAAAAATTGAAATGTTTGCTAAAGAAACGTTGATGATAGTTTTTAGAAACAAAGTTGATGATAGTTTGTAAACCATATAGTAAAGAACTGAAATTCAAGTGCAAAATAATTTTTAATGAAAGATTTTTTTTATATTATTTTAATTAGAGTAATTATTTATTATTTAAATTTTGTAAGATCCTTGCACTTGATGCTTGCTGCAAAGATATTTTGTCAGGTTCAAATTTAGTTAACTTTAGTTCAGGCCTGGCTCGTGAGTTTCAGGCGCCCTAAGCAAGTGGGTCCTCCACCGCCCCCATTAAATTTAATGCAGTGTGAGCGTCCCTTATGCCCTTGCCATTTGTCTCCTTGCCAATGCATTTGTATAACACAACAAGGCGCCCCAAGAAAGCCAACATTTAGAAAAGGTCCCAACAATCAGAGAAGTTTGGGAACTCAAGGACTACGACAATTTTAAATGGCCAATAGACTGCATGACAACGAAATACCTCTGAAATTAGCCACACCTTTGAAATTTCCGCCTAGGTGTGCCTGCCCCATGAGCCGCCTGTGCTTCAGTTCTCAAGTTTTGCTATCCTAAACTCTGGGGGATTCCATTCTAGAATTGCCCCCTTGTGGGATATGGGGCCCACTTTGGGAATCACTGATCTAACCCTTATCCCGCATGCAGCGGGGTCAGGTCTGCGGGTTCTTATCCTCCACTTCCACCTATCCCCTACCAAGACCCCCTTCACCCCACACGCCTCCATGTCCGTTTGCATCACCTGCTCCAGCGGCCGTTTTGGTCTTCTCCTACTCCTGGTGCCCCCAATCACCTGCAATCCCATAATGGCCCTAATCAGTTCCTCCTCATCACATGTCCATGCCAACTCAGCCGATTTTCTCTCATTTTTTCTGTAATGGTCCCCAACTCCAAGCTACCTCTAATTTAATCATTGCAGACTGTCGGCTCGTGACACCCCGCTAATGTAGTGCAGCATACACATCTCAGCTGCTTGCATTCTCCTTTCATGGTTTTTCCTAGCTGCCCAACACTCAGCTTAGCGGGCCTAACGATCATTGTGTAAACTTTGTCTTTCACGTCGGAGTCTTATCTTTCCATTGATCTGGAAGACGGATGCTAAATAACGAAACTATTGCATCTCTGGTATCACCTAACACCCACAACGAACCTCACCCCGTGCCCCTGGCCATTCTAATTGAAAACTAAATTAATTAATATTTAACAATATGTCAAAAAAGTCTAATAATTAGGTAGTATTCAAAGATGAGAGGATTCCTAAGTGTGGCGCGCCGAATGTGTGTGGAATTTTCGTGTGCCAGCGTTTCCCATTTTTGGAGCAATATTTTGAGCCATCAGTGAGGTTGAACGCCCATTTGCCAAGCCGAAAAACCAAGAGGTCACTTTTACGGTAGGGCTGCAGGTGTTGGTGGTGCTTTGGCGGTTTGGAGAACTTGTGGGGTTTGGCTGTTTAAACGTAACCTCACGACATTTTCCCACCAATCCTGGCGTGCTCTAGCATACTGTGTGCTGCGTTTACCACGCTGTAACTTGTGACTAAAAACCAACACCCGTCAGCAAACTGATAGCAGGGCCCGCTCTAGGGAGCACCACCCGGACAAGTGTGAGAAAAATAGTTTTCTTTCTGTAAAAAATACTGATTTGCTTGTTCCCTTGCATGGGGTGTTTATGTTTATTTGCACTGTTATTTAAAATTTCACGCAGACTTTGTATAGGACGCTGATTGAATTTTTCTGAACATGCTTATTATACTGCTCTGAACAGAATAGCATTAGCACGCAAACAGAGCTCAGATTAAAGGTGCGGCAATTTGTCCTTTTATTGGAGGGGAGGCGGCAAATTGTCTTTTTGTTCAGGGCGTCATAAGCGCTAGAGCGGGCCCAGCTTATAGTTCTTTAACCCTTGTGTTACTACCCACACAAGTTACTATCCGGGTACATGTGTACCCCATTGCCAAATGGCATTACTCTGACCCTGAAGATGCATTAGGCCGGTGGCACACACAGCCACTTGCAGCAGCCACTAGTGGCGATCACTAGTCGCTGTACACGGCCACCAGTGGCTGCCACAGGCGGCAGCAACGAGGTCTCGTGCTTGCGGTAATTTGGAAAAACGCCGCCACTGGCGACAAGGAGCGAGATACGGCGACTGCCGCAGCTTGTGGCTCAGTAGCGCTACTGCAAACGCCGTGTCTGTGCTGAGCCTATTTGATTCCAATTAGAATCGCAGTCAACAACGTGTGGTCGCCACTAGCAGTCCCCACAAGTGGCTGTGTGTGCGAGCGGCCTTAGTGGCGACATCTATTGCTTTATTTATTGAAGAGGGGGTGGGGAGGAGCCAGCAGCAATATCAGGATGACCTACACGTACCCTCAGGGGTGCCTTTTCATCTGTGAAGGCCGCATTGGTAAGTTGGTAAAATTGCCAATTGAGAGCATGCAGGCAACCTCTTGCATACAAACTGCATGCATTTCTGCATTGACTACACCAGCAACTATTATTACTACTGCTCAACGTGCAGGAGTGGATCCAGAGGGGATCAATGCAGCAATTGCTCCCCTTACCCTCAGTGCCTCAATGGGACACATATTTCAACCGATTCAACTTTGCAACCTGTGAGGTATTTTAGCGTTTGCTATTCCCACATCTACAGTATACTGTCAGTCCAATCTGCAGTTGGCTAAACCACTGAGCATATCAAAAAAGGTGTGCCCCAAATATTTTTAAATATTCAGAATCCTTTTATTATAAATCCAGCTAGCAATTCCAATAGGTAATCTCCTGCTCCTTAGATAATGTCCTATCTTCAGTGGTATAGCCAAACTACAGATTGGACTGCAACTGTTGGGCTGGCAGTATAGAAATGGCAATAACAATGCAAAAATGCGCCATTAGTTGTGCCCGATTGAGGCACTGAGGTAGAGCAATTGCTGCATTGCTCCCCCTCTGGGTCTGCCCCTGGGACATTGTCAAAGGGGCAGTAGAAGACCTATTATAATTCCTAGATGGATTTATACTGAGGGATCCTAAATATTTGAAAATAGTTGGGGCACACTTTTTTGAAGTGCTCCCCCTGATCTGCCTCTGGATCCAGCACTGTCAATGTGATATACATGGACATATAATCATTGTTGGTTCATCATGCAGCAACTAATAAATAGAGAAGAAAGACTTGAAAATCAGGTGTAAAATGTCAGAAACCTATTTTTGCAATGAACATTCTTTGACATTCTGTTTGTAAAAATTGTCCACAATCTTAAGTAACATAACATCCTTTGACATATTTTAAATGATACAATAAACTGCTACAATTAAAACATAGCATTATCTTGTTTTATCCATTTAATGAATTTGTACCATCTGTAATATTCCTATGGGTACACATGTACCCAGATAGTAACAAGAGGGGTATATCAGTTAAATGTCATATCAATTAATATTCTTTGTTAAAAACAAACATAAATACTCTAATTCACCCTGAAACTTCCCAAATAATTGGGATGTGGTTGGACAAAATGATCCTTCTCAAAGAAATTTGTTGGCATCAATGCAAAGCAGAAAATGGGTACATGTGTACCTGGGTAGTAACACAAGGGTTAAAGCATTAGCACTAACCATTAACCGGCCATATAAGTTTGGTAAATAATTTGATTGCTGTTATTGCTCCTCTATTATGTTTGTTTGCTTTTGTTGATGTAACCTATGGTGCAGAGGATGAAAACCCCAGTGGCCACCAGAGGTGTGCAAGTGAGCCCCAGACTGCTGCCAGTAGTAGCCCACATGCTATGGGGGTTGGGACCTCAAACCCCATGGCAGATACTATGCCAAGTGTCCTCTGTGGAGTAGGCCCCCACTGTAAGCAGCACCAACATTCCTGTGGATTCTGAAGCCTCGCTGCAGTGGCCCCAGCCTAAGATGTTCAGAAAGCATAGGGGTAAACCTTAGATTAGTAATGTGTAATGTGCTGATCCTTACAAGTAAAACAGGAGAATTTGTTAATACCCTAAAGCAGGGGTGGCGTGTAGAGCAATTTTGTTGGCACGTGGCAGGTCGCCCGCCTTGGTCCAGTTTCGAACCTAGAACTACTGATGCAGTTGCCGAGCAAGTGTACTACCAATCAATTGGTGAAAATTTCATTTCCTGTAACAAACCGGAATGTGGCACGTTAGTAAATCAAGAACTATAACTACCTATTTAAACTTTTAGCACGCCAGCAGAAAAAGGTTCACCACCCCTGCCCTAAAGCAAAGGAGGATTCAGGTAGCTTTTCTCCAAGACACTAGTTGAAAGGGGAATAGAACAAGAGTCCTGGTGAGGGATGCAAGCTTATATATGCAGCAGGGGAAGGGGATAGCATTAGATAGTTAGCTGCAACAATACGTCACCCTCATGAAACAAATCAATAGTAGGCTACTTTTACTTACAGTGGTTTGGCAAGGAGTAGTGCTCCACCTCATCAGCACATATGCCCCAAAGCAAGTCTTGATGAACCCACAAAGGTGGATTTCTGGACAGCATTTTAGGACTTGGTGCACCCACTGGAGGCTAAGCAGGGCAATGTCAAGGGAAAGCATGCTTAGTCATCAATTACCAGTGGGGACTTTAATGTTTAATGGCCACATAGGCAAAAATAATCGGGGAATGTGGAAGTCCTTGGAGGATGGGCATATGGAACAGTTAGCATAGAAGTGTGGTGAATCTTTGACACAGTCAATCCTTGATGGGATGTCACAAATAGATTTCTTTATGGTTAGAGGGTGGCATAGATCAGAGGTTTGTGGTTCCTGGGCACTGCCCAGTGAAAATTTCCAAAAAGAACGTGGCCACAGGCTACTTTTGTTAGAGATTCTAGGAAAGCAGCAGGCAAAGCAGAGCATGTCATCAGGTGGTGGAAACTACTCACAAAAAATATTCAAGAAGTGTACAGGCAGGTAGAATGGGATTTGGAAGGGACAGCAGATGCCATGTGGGACAGGGTCACCAGAAAAATTAGATTTTGTGGGAAAGTCATTTTGGGACAGGGTAGAGTAGGAAACACAGTCCAAGGAAACAGGCAGACATGGTGTTGGAATGAGACAGGGTAGAAGCAGCCATCAAGCAAAATATGGCTGCTTTTTACAGGTGGTGGGAGATATGGGACTAACCTGTCGTAATGGCGTAGTGGTTAGCTCACTCGGCAACTACGCCAGTAGTTCAAGGTTCGATACTGGACCGTGGTGGGTTGGCTTCTTTCGGGCTAGAGAGAGGCCACGAGTGTGCCTTCTTTCGGATGAGAAGTAAAACCGAGGTCCCGTGTGGGTGTACGATGGCACTTGTACGTAAAAGAACCCTCTCTACTACGCAACGGGTAGATGAGGCAAAATTTCCAGGTGTAGGAGCTCGCCCCCTGGCGTCGGTAGCATTCCCCAACGAACACTAGACCGACGATAAATAAGCGTTGGGGTGCAGCTTTGGCCCGGCAACCGGCTGCAGAAAAAAACTATGTCCAATATATCACCCTGTGTCCATTCAGAGGGACAAATGGGTACCCGACCCTGCCATAGGCGGGAAAAGGGTTAGGAGTTGCTTTGTGGGAGATATGGGACCAGGAGTCTAAGACTCAATATAGGCAGGCCAAGACCACCGCTATGAGGATCATTGCCCTGGCCAAGCACCAAAAGTACCAGACCCTCTATGAGCAGTTAGGGACAAGGGCAGGGAAGAAAGAAGTTTTCAAGCTGACCAAGGCTACAGATAGGGTAGCTAAAGATATCTCTGAGCCATCACAGTGAAGCATGGTGACGGTATGGTCCAGCTCTCTCCACCAGAGGTAACGGGGAGGTGGGAAGAACACTTTCAAAACCTCTGGAATGTGGTGAGGAAATGAGGTCTTTGCCACCCATCCTGCATTAGCAGGGTGGTGGACTGTGTGACAGAAGTAGCCAGGGCACTTAGGAAGATGAAGGGCCAAAAAGCAGTTGGCCCAGTTGGAATCCCCATTCAAGTATGGCACAGCCTAGGGAGGGTAGGTACTACCAGGTGGCTAGGGATACTTTTCAGTGAGATAGCTAGGGGGATGGAATGCCATCTGCATGTTGGGAGAGTTAGAGAGTGCCACTCTTCAAGCGCAAAGGGGATGTCCAAGATTGTGGTAACTTCAGAGGTAGAAAGCTAATGAGCCACTCCATGAAGCTCTGGGAGACAGTAATGGAACGTCGCCTCCAGGCTAGAACTAGTGTCTACAGAAGTCGTTTTGGGTTTATGCCAGGTTGGTCCACAATGGAGCCAATCTTCATTCTGCGGCAGATGACATAAAAGTATTGGTTTAGAAGAAGGGTTTATTCAAGTAGTCCAGGATATGTATGACTGCTCTATAGCCAGGGTAAGGGCACATTGGGGAAACGCTCGTGGCTTTCCAGTGAAATTTGGGGTGAAATGAGGTTCAGGACAGGAGTAGAAGAATAGGCCCCTCAGTGCACAGCATTTGCCGATGACATCAGAAAACTTAGTAACTGCAGAGAATAGATAGAGAAGGGCTAAACTATATTAGGGGATAATTGCTCCCCTAATTAGACAGAGTACTTAGCTTTCAGTTGGGAAGGACAGGGTAATAATAGTCACGTATGCTCGAGGGGTGAACTAGTGAAAACGGGTGTGAGAGGTAAAGTACTTAGGATCAGTGTTCCAAAGAAAAGTGGAAATAGCCTTGGATGTGACCCATAGAACCAATGGGGGATAGCTAAAATGGAGGGTCCCAATCAAGTTGAAAGGGAAGTTCTACAGAACAGTGGTTAGGCCATCTATGCTATATGGATCAGAATGTTGGGCAGGGTGGAAATGCTACGTCAATAGAATGGAAGTAGCTAAGATGCGAATGCTGAGGTACATGAGTGACGTGTTGACAGCTGATAGAATTAGAAATGTGTATATTAAAGGTAGCCTCGGGGTGGTGGACATCGCTGAAAACATTATGGATTCCAGGATTGCAGGTGGTCAGTAGCACATAGGGTAGAGGGAGACCAAAGCAGACATGGGAACAGGTTGCCCTTAAGTTCATGGCAGTGTGTGGGGTGGGCGGGGACCTGGTGGGAAATAGACGTCAATGGAGGCCTAGAACCTGCGGACCTGAACCTGCCACAGGTGGGATAAGGGTATGATTATGATGATGATATTGAAAGATGAAAGGCGGGAACAAAGTTGTAATACTGACACGTTTTTGGGAACTCAACTATCTTACAGAAGTGCTTCCTCATATATGTCCATCAATTTTAAATACCATTCTCTTCTAAAGATTGTAGAATTTACTTTTCAGACTTTATGCGTCACACAAAAATGGCAAAGGTTCAACAGCATGAAAACTTTAAAATAAACAGTGACATCAACATTCATCACTTATATTATGATGTTCGACTAGAAAGTGTCACAGACTTACTTATTAGATGGAAGCAGCATGAAGCAATATTTTTTCTGGACACTAAAGGTAAGGCTCAACTTCAGTGTTTAACATTCATTAGTTCCTCATTATAAAATAACATCACAGAAGGTTCAAAACCAGTAATAGCTTGGGGTTGTATTTACTCATATCTGTAGTACCCAAGTGAGGACAATAATTTACTTAATATAAGTATGATCTCTACAGTGGTATCTCAGGTTACAGGCGTCTTGGGTTATGCATGTTTCAGATTACAAATCGAGATTCATCAAAATTTTTGTCTTGACTTATGAACAAATTTCAGGTAACGAATTGAACAATTGAATTTCATGGTTTCAAATTTGGTGGGTATGATGGTTCTTCCCAGTTACTACTTTGTTACCCCATACGTTTTGGGCACTCCGTGGGAGACTCACTCGACTGAGATGACTCACCTCAGCGACATGTTGAAAAGTTGTCAAACAAGTGTCCATTGGAATATTATTTAAGAAGTTAAAGATAGTAAAATAAAAGAAAGCGATCAAACTCGACCTAAAAAGAGAAAACTACCATACTATCTTGTGTATAATATGCACTTTTTTTCCCCACAAAATTGGATGCAAAATTTGGGTGAATATCATGCATAGGAGTAAAAATGTCAGCCATTTTCAGAGGAAAGGAAGAAAAGAGACAAGTTTGCTTATTAAACTCATTTAACTTCTATTAGATGCTCTTTTGAGTTAGTTTTATAAATATAATATCTAACTACAGTAAGTCCTCAACTTACGTGATTAATTGGTTCTGGAAGTTTTCGCATAAGTCGAGGAAAGCGCTATATTTAGCATTTTTGACAAAAAGTATTTTAGTTTTAAACGATAGGTGAAAGATTAATAACCTAAGAAAATATAATTTATTGCAAATATTTATTGGACATATTGCACATAACAATCTGCATACATACTGTATTTCTAGATGAACTACTTCAAGTATTGGTCCAGTGTTAATTGTCTTTTAATCATGTGCAATAGGAGGGTCCCAAGGAAGCTGAAAGGGAAGTTCTACAGGGCAGTGGTTAGCAGGGCCGGTCCGTCCATAGGTTCAAAGTGTGCAAAGAACGCGGGCGGCTGCCCTGATGGGGCGGCCAATCAATGTTAACTTGCAGACATTAAGAAAATTATGTGAAAAAAAATTGAGGGGGTCGGGGCGGCCTCGACATAACTGCACGCGGGCGGCCGAACTCATAGGACCGGACCTGGTGGTTAGGCCAGCTATGCTATACAGATCAGAGTGTTAGGCAGTGAGGAAGTGCCATGTCAATAGAATGCAAGTAGCTGAGATGCAAATTCTGTGGTATATGAGTGGGGCGTCGAGAGCTGATAGAATTAGAAATAAGTGTATTAGAGGTACCTTGGGGTAGGTGGGCATTACAGAAAACAAAGTGCACAACTGAGCTACCCCACCAACACAGTGTCACACCTAAGGCTAGACGTTCACTATGGTCAAGACTGTCTGGTGGCAGCCTGTGTGCTCAGCTCAGGCAATGAAAACAATGGGTAGCAAGGCGTCTAATAGTGAAAACTGATTAACAACTACATACGTATACATAGTGTACTATACAGTGTACATCTAGTCTAAAATTTTTGTCGTTTAAAGAAATCGAAATCGCGTAAGTCGAGTACTTATTGTACCTACACTTTATTTACCTTCATACCATACATATATTAAACCAAGCCTAACCATAGATATAATAGTCCTGTAATAAAAATGAGTATTCTATGTCCAGTTATGGCCAACATTACCAATATTAAAACCCTAAAAATTCTTCGGAATTGTCATCTGAAATAACAGGGAACTGGCAAACGTAACCTGCATATTATACACGGGTATTAATATTTTTACATTAATGTAAGTCTCGAAACTTGGGGTGGGTATTATGCACGAGATAATATGGTAAGTGATAATGGCAATGACGCTATTGATAGTCCCCTCGAGATAGTACTGCTAACGGGAAACAGCAGCCAATAGTCCACCCAGCAACTCCTCCTTCCAACATCTCCATCACATTATCATCAAGCCTTCTTCAAGGTAAAGTACAAAGTTACAATGTTATTTCCCTCTTCTATGTATTAAAGTAACATTATTAATTGGTATTATCAAATAATAGTGGTGCTCATTGGTTGTATTTTTATTTTTATAGTAATATTTTTGGTGGTCTGGAACGAATTAATTGAATTTACGTTATTCTTCATGGAGAAATTCGTTTTGACTTATGAATGTTTTGGGTTACGAGCTACCTTCTTAAAATGAATTAAATTCAAAACCCGAGTTACCACTGTATTAGAGAAGCATAGAACAGCAAAGAAGGACCTCGAGGTAGTATGGATGTCCCTAGATGGATGTAGTATGGATGTCCCTAGATTGGTACTGAGGAGCATTTTAAGGCAGAAAGGGATTGATGAAGGCCATCTTAGGATAGTGTAGGATGTGTATGAAGGTTCCATCGCTAGGGTGAGGACAGTTTGTGTGGCCAAGTTTGCGTTGGACACACCAGTTCCCGTTAGATCACTGAAGTTAAGCAGCGCACACCCACGTCAATACCAACTTGGGTGGTTAGTAAAGAATGTTGGGTGCTGCAAATTAACCCTCTTCCTCCTCCTTTCACCTACCTCCTCATCTCCGGCGGGCAGCCTCCTAAGGGGTTGACCTGTTATGGCTGCCTGGCTTACACCCCAACCTACTCTAATAAGTAATGTAGGATCAGTTTTCCCAAGCAATGGGGAAATAGATTCTGGCATGGCCCATAGGATTAATGCAGGATGGCTGAAGTGGAGACAGGCAAGTGGGGTCCTGTGTGATCACCAGGTCCTGATGTAGTTGAAGGGTAAAGTTTACAAAACCGCCGTTAGGCCTGCTATGCAGTATGGCTCAGAGTGCTGGGCAGTTAGGAAGAACCATGAAAGGCAAATGCAAGTGACTGAGATGTGAATGCTGCACTACATGAGTGGGGTGTCACGATCTGACAGAATCAGAAATTAGTACATTAGAGGTAGTTTGGGGTGGGAGACATTGCAGAAAAGATGAGAGGGAACCAGCTGAGGTGGTATGGGCATGGATTAGGAGGGGAGAGGAGGAGCTTATTAGGTGAATTGTGGGACTGCAGGTAGCTTGGGGTACCAGAGGTAGAGGAAGACCAAAACGGATGTGGGAGCAGGTGGTGAAAAGGGACATGGAGACGTGTGGGATGGAGAGGGGCTTGGTGGGGGATAGGTGGGAGTGGAGGATTAGAACTCCCAGACCTGATCCTGCCTCAGGCGGGAGAAGGGCGAGATGATGATGATGATGATATTTAAGAAGGAGGTTAAGATACTGTATTTTTATTAAAGAATGTTCAAAACATGAAGGCAATTGTGGGATACATAGAGGAAAACACGGGCCTTATAGAGTCAGGTCTCCTTTTACGCAGGGGGTACGTTCCTCAGAAAACTGCGTGAAAAGAATTCGCATTGAAAAAGACTAGAAGTCTATGGAAAAATTGGGGGTATTCCATAATTTTTAAAATTCGCGTAACTCCGAAATTATGAATTAAAACTAATGTAAAACCGCATAAAAAAAATTTGTTGACATTAAAAAAATGGGTCTCTTAATAAATTTCTTTGAGAAGCTGAAAATACTTTATATAAATTCTTAACCGAAGACCTGACCCCGGCCTCAGGTGGGAGGAGGGTGAGATGTTGATGAGGTACCACTGTATACTAAATTTAAGTTCACTAACAGTATAGTAAGTAACTTACAGTGATCACAAGTTGTGTACTGAACATTTATTTTGAAAACTGTAGGTCTAACAGAGAAATTGCATTAGGCCACTCGCACACACAGCCACTTGTGGCGGCTGCTAGTGGCGACCACACGTTGTGGACTGCGTTTCTAATTGGAATCAAATAGGCTCAGCGCAGACATGGCGTTTGCAGTAGCGCTACTGAGCCACAAGCTGTGGTAGTCGCCCGTATCTCCCTACTTGTCGCCGGTGGCGGCGTTTTTCCTATTACCGCAAGCACAAGATCTCATTGCTGCCGCCTGTGGCAGCCACTGGTGGCCGTGTACAGCGACTAATGATCGCCACTAGTGGCTGTGTGTGCGACCGGCCTTAGATGACATATTAACCAATTTTAGCATGCTATTAAGTGCTACAAAACACAATCCTTTTGTGCCCCCTATAGAAAGGGCGGGGAGACAATTTCTAAATTTTAAATAGGAACCACAACAATTTACTTGATTTTTTGTGAAAAATGCTGAGCTTTGGTCCAAAGCACTTTTGCAAAACCATGATACCTTCAAATTTGCAAATAATTTTAAGTTGCATTTCATCACATGATTAGCATTTAGAAAGTGCCCCCCCCCCTCATGAAGAAAGAAAGGCATTTTAAAGAAAAACTGTATTGGACACGCCAATTCTCATCTGATTACTGAAGTACTAGCAGATAATAGGGAGGTATTGTTGTATTTGTTAATCATAAAGAGACGTTTCAATTGAAGGCAAAAAAGAAACACACAGACTTCATATGCTACCTTGGTGTATGGTATTGCTAGCATAGTGTGCAAATTCCATTTCATGTCTTTGGAGATCTCTTTTAAATCCAATTATGTGATCTTGATAGTTTTCTCACTTGTTTATAATAAGGATGCTTCTGAATTTCCTTTATATTTATTGGTTTATTTCTGGTTTTAATGTTTCACATGTATTCTCTGTGTGTGACATTATAGTCATGGCAGTATATTTCTTGGTAAACATGGCTGCCTCATACAGCTTGTAGAGCTTTTCTGAGCATGCATAAGGGTGTGGCCTGTTCAGCAAGTTCTAATTCATAACTGGGAAAAGCTATGATTGTGAACGCCTCTACCCATTGCCAGAGTCAGGGGGAGGTGCTCAACACACTCATAGTGGTAGTGGGAATGCCCACTTCACAACTAATTTCAGCATCCCTAGTATTACCTAGATAGTACTATACTACTCACCACGAAAGTTGGCACATTGGTGTGAGGCAATGGATGAGTCCACATCAAAAAATAGGGAAAACATTGAAGTTCTATTTGCCTTTACTGATTGAAGCCTGTCATTTGAACTTTTTCAAACCCCCTAGTTTTGGTAGTGAACATCTCTACCTTCTACCCCATGTGGCATTTTTTGTGGCAAGCACCATGCATGGGTGACTGTTCAGAACTCCTAAAAATTTTTCTACCTATGGCAGGGTTGAGCACCCATCGACATAAAACATAAGGGTGATATAGTGGACAATGTTTTCCACAGGTGGTTACCAACCAAAGCTGCAACTCCATTGCACCAGTTATCATTTGATCACTGATGTAATGCACCCCAGCTAATACTAGTGTGGGTGGCCACTAGAAAAACCGAAAAATATCATTGCTTCATCTAGTGTCTGTGCAATCTCTGCATTAAAATACACAGTGGATGGGGCTCCAATGACCTTTTAATTGTAGGCCTTAAAACACCATAAAACATATCGTTCGTCTACTGTGTTGGGGAATTTCACCAATGCCAATGGGATGAGCTTCTGTGAATGGAAATTTTGCCTCATGCAGGATGCTCAGTGACTGAATACTCCACTGAGGTGGATTGGATTCTTCAACGAGAGATATTCCATGAGTGTGCGTTCCTTCAGATGACAAGTGCAACCATGGTCTCTGTGATGTACCATGGCGCTGCACATAAAAAAAAAACCTCTTTCCTTTGCAATGGGTAGATGAGGTAAAATATCCAGGTGTCAGAGGAATTCCCCAATAAACAGGGGACCAACAGTAAACAAGCATAGGGGCAAACAAGCATTGGGGCCCATTGGAAAGAGGCATTCAAAGCTCCAACGCTGCTGTTGCTTGTCCTAAGACGACAACGGACATGCATGTAGGCACTTTTTATTTGCCATAATGTCATTGTACAGACATTGTGTCATGGTGGCTGATTTCCAGCAAGGTGGTACTTTGCCATGCACCCAAGGCAATTTGGCTCCATTGGTTGCAGCTTTGGTTGGTAACAAGCTTTTGAGAAGTGCTGTCCAACACATCCCCAATGTATCCATTCAAAAGGACAAAATGGGTACCTGATCCAGCCATATGTAGGAAAAGGTTCAGGAGTTGTTTTATGTGAATATAATAATTATTTTTTTCAGAAATGGATGTAGTTTTGGCTGCACATTTTCTAAGTATTAAAGTACCCAAAATGAAGATTGCCATTAAGCCATTAACTGAGTCCAACATTCAATGGAGAACGAATATTACTCATGATGGACATTCAACATTTGTTTACATATGTGGAGAGGACATTCACCAAAGCAAAACAATAGTTAGTAATATCATATTATAGTAGACAAAATCATGGAATTGATGTCGTTTGTAACATTTTAATAGAAATGACTATAACATATAAAAAGTGGTATAGATCATTAAAGGCTAGTTCCCTATCACCATGCACTAGCACTAGTATTGTCAACTTAGACGACACTTCGTCAAGTGTCACAGAGTGACTTTGTGACTTAAAAGTAGAGTTGACTGCCATTCAACTCCAATAGCATGAAGTAAGTCATGGAAGTTTGTAACTGGTTGATGGTTGAACGGTCTGCATGATTGTGGAGGAGAAGATGGCTCTGGCTGCAATCATTATTAAAGTGCTTATAGTGACAAGTAAAAACACCTTTATAGTAAAATATGCATGGTTAAAATATGCATACTTAGAGCTGTAAGCTGTTCCTCATACAATGAAATCTAAATATTATCATACTTGCATGCAAATATGTGCCATGGCTCAAAACAACAACCACTTCAACAATTAATTCCGCTGGTACTACTTCATATGGTATCTTCATCAGCCTCACACATTTGGCCCCTTGGAAATTCCACCCCCACACATTTCACCCCTTGGACGTTTTGCCACCAAACATTTTGCCCCTCAGATGTTTTGCCCCTAGGAGGGCAAATGGCCGTTTTTTTGTTATTCAGAAAAAAAAACAGCATTGCTCATTTGGATCTTTTTCTGAGTGTTTCAAGGAATTTTAGTTCATGTTTGTGTAAAAGAATTTGACCCGCCACGGTGGCATAGTGGTTAGCATGCTCGGCAACTACACCAGCAGTTCTAGGTTCGATACTGGATCGTGGTGGGTCGGCTTGTTTCGGGCAAGAGAGAAGCCGCGGGTGGGCCTTCCTTTGGATGAAAAGTAAAACCGTGGTCCTGTGTGGGTGTATGATGTCACTTGCACATAGAAGAACCCTCTCTACTATGCAACGGGTAGTGAGGCAAAATTTCCAGGTGTAGGAGCTCGCCCATTGGCATCAGTAGCATTCCCCAATGAACACTTGACCAATGATAAATAAGCTTAGGGGTGCAGCTTCGGCCGGCAACTGGCTGCAGAAAAAGAACTATGACCAATATATCACCCTGTGTCCATTCAGAGGGACAAATGTGTACCCGACCCTGCCATAGGCGGGAAAAGGGTTAAGAGTTGATTTTGCTTTTGTTTGTGTATAAGAAATATGTGGCAATTTTGGCAAAACGTGGAAATTGTGGAGGACACCAACAATAGAAATTTAATTAATGGACTTTCTGAAAGGCATAGCACACAATTTACTCCACAAACCACCATGCATACCCTCCAAACAACCTGTCTTTTGCCCTACCCAACTTGATACTGCCACTCATGCTTTTGTACGCTTAGGGGTTCATCGGCATCCCCTTTCCGCTCCATATGATGGACCATTCAAAATTGTATGCAAGTGTGATAAGTATTTTACCCTCGATGTGAATGGACACCAAGATAATGTCTCAGTGGAGCGTCTCAAACCTGCTTTCTTTTTCTGAGCTTCTTTTTACAGATCAGCCAACAGCAGCACCTTCATCAATCACAACATCCACACCACTCACATCACCTTCATCCATCACACCATCCTCATCACCTACACCATCCACATCGTCCACATCACCTTCACCTCTCACATCAACAACACCATCATCTTCATCCACATCTACATCATCCCCTGTTTTAGACACATCATCTTCCAAGTCTAAGTCTCCATCTTCAACCTTGACTCCATTTTCAATTCTCACGCGCTCATGCACTCGAGCTGCTCGAGTCCACTTTACGTTTATGTAACCATAGTTTCTCATTTGTCAATTTTTTTTTTTCTCATGAGGGGGTATTTTGTAGTGATCACATGTACATCATGCACATGCATTCTATTTTGAATGCATGTGTCTGACGATCAGAGGTGCAGCATGCACAGGAATTCTGTCATTCAAAATTCAAATTTTTGTATTTGAATTTTGAAACTTGAGAATGGCATTTTCGAAATTACCATTCAAGAAAAAAAGAAATCAGTCGATTTATTTTAAAAAAAGATCAGTCTTCTTTTTGTTACTGTCAATGGTAGACGTTCTCCGATTCAGTAGATTTTCTAGTGTTTCTAGTTATTCAGTAGTTATTAGTAGTTTTTCATCATTTATTCACATGTATAAAACAGTAATTGCACATCTACAATACCTATCAAATAAAACTTGTTGATTTGTGAAAAAGCATCTTTACTAAGAAATTATTTGGAAGAACATTCGTAAATCCTGGATGACAAATAAGTGAACCCGTAAAACTGATTCATCTCAATCTGATTCAACCAAATATAGCAGCCTTCCACCACAGCACCACTTGGTTGTACATAAACACTAAATTGTACCACTTTGTAAAATGTTGTTATTGTGAGTGTGTTATTTTCTAATTCTAATTGAATACACTGCAAGCAGTCCTAATAGGTGAAATTTGCAGTGAAGAGAATGACTCATTCCCAATTTATAACCCATTGAACCCTCAAGAAACCTGAAGCATAACATCTATTGTGCCAAATATTGCATACCTGCTATAATGGCATGTTCTTGAAGAAACCTCCTCACATTATCCTCACTGAGAGAATTCCATTGCCAAATAACACTTGGAAGAAAAGACCAGTAATATGAGTCTGTTCGTGCCCCGACCTCCTTCAGTTTGAAGGGATGATCCTTTCTCTCCTTATACTCTACCAGGATAAGCTGCCCCCCAGGGTACCCTCATAACCTAATTTCAGCAGTCTGTGAAAAAGCTTAATGCTGTCAGATACCCACCTCTGACGCAGTGAGTCCCACCATAATTCCATTAGCATGTCTGAGACGCTCAACCTATGAGAGAAGCGATGCAGCACAATTCTTGCAGCCCTCCTTGCAGCCCTCCTTTGCAGCCCTTCTTAAAGGGAAACCAAATTGGACTACAGTACTCCACTGTTGGCCATACCAGTGAAAAATAGTCTATTTTATTTGAATATAGGGTGACCATATTTTCCAGAACTCAAAATGGGATGCTCCACAATAAATACTCCCTTCCCCATGTATAAAAAAAAACGTGTCGCACATTTAAAAATTTTCCCTCAATATTAATATTGTTAACGAAATTGCCAATCATTGACAGTACATATTAACAACTTTACTGTATAATATTATTAATAAAAATAATTTTTATGAATTATAGGGAAAAAACGTTCCTATTATATTTTCATGATTTATTTTTTTTATTTTTTATGTCTGCCATTATTGATTATTTTTCGCGTACCACCAACCAGCAACTTGCATACCACAGGTTGGGAAATGCTGCTCTAGGAGAATGAGAATTATAATTTACTTAGCTGGCCACTGAATGGCGCTAGCTGAAAACCATAACCATTGGCTTAAACTGTGTTTTTGACGGCAACCTTCACATGTAGAATCATCTCTTCCTTATTGTTTTGTCCTCTCAGAACGATTTGCTCAAACTCCCTAATATTATATTAAACAGAGAGCTCCATAAATCCTTCATACATTGCTAGTGCAATACGTCCTCAATATGTAAACAGTGCCAAGTGAGGTAATAGGAAACAGGATCCAGAACGTTTTCCCCCAACATTTCACTTCCAGGTACATTTTGCCCCAGAACTTTAGCCCCTACAAATTTCATCCCTTGGATGTTTCACCCCCAAATATTTCGCCCCTCTGATGTTTAACCCCGTAACATCTCTCCCCTCGGAGAGGCTTTATTGCGCTGTTTTTATTTGGAAAACCAGCATTGTTCGTTTGAACATTTTCAGAGCGTTTTCTGGGATGATAGCTTCGATTTTTCCTTATTTTGCTTGGCTTTTCATTTGCGGAGGACATTAACAATCCAAATTTAATGGGCTATGTGAAAGACATAGCCCACAATTTGAATTTTAGCTTGTAATTCTAATTGAACACAATGCAAGCAGTCCTGATGGGCCAATTTGGCAGTGGAGAGAATAACTCTCATTCCTAATAATTGACTAAAACAAAGCCCCAAAAAACCTGAGGCATATCATCTATTCTGCCAAACATTGCCTATCTGCTATAATGGCGCCTTCCTTCAGAAAATTCCTCACATTATCCTCATCAAGAGCATTCCATTGCCGAATGGCCCTTGAAAATAAACGGCCAGTAATAGGAGTGTGTTCAGGCACTGATCTCCTTCAATTTGAATGGATGATCATTTCTCTCCCTATATTCTGAAAGGGATAACCCCCTCAACTAGAGGACCCTCGTACCTTATTTTCAACAGTGTGATAAACTGTTTAATGCTGTCAAATACCCACCTCTGATGTAGTGAGTCACGCCCAAATTCTGTGATCACGTCTGACACAATCTATGAGAGAAGTGATTTAGCACAATTTCTCAAGATAAGTGCTACCTAAACAGAAACGAGATTGGAATACAGTACTCCACAGTTGGTCATACCAGTGAAAAGTAGGCTATTTCTTTTACTTCCTTTGTGCTGTCCCTCAGCACCCTTCTCATAAACTGGAGGGGACGTTGAGCCTTCCCAATCAATACATTATGCCAAGCCATCCTTATTATGATGCAAAATTAAAAAAAACAAAAAGAACTCCCCACCTGTGGCACAGGGGATTAAAACCCTAGTGCTGGTGGCCATACGGGGTGCGTGAGCAGGCCCAGGCCATCAACATCCTGCATCTGCAATGTCATGGGGGATAATGTGGAAAGTGTTTTCTGTGGGATAAGCCAGCATCTCCCAAAAGACAGTGCTGCCAATATTCCTGTGGGTTCCAGCTGCCTGGTTGGGGTGCTCCAATCAGAGCATGTTCAGAAAGATATTATGATGATGATGATATTTTTATTATAAACTAGCTGGGCCACCCACGTGCTGCTGTGGCTCAGAAAAGAGAAAGCACACATTTGTAATATGTTTAATTTCACAATATTTTTGGGTATACAATATTTTTTGTTGTTCTATTGTCTTATTGTCTGTGCAAATATAGTGATAAGTTTGCCAACTTTGAACACATAACATATAATTGTCCATGTGAGAAGCAATCCATGTCAAGATCTAAACCACACAATTGTAAAGATTGGCCCTGAACTTTGTTTATGGTGATTGCAAACGTCAATGTAATTGGGAATTGCAATCTCCTAAAATGAAATAGGACATCTATCAGAGTGGCTGAGTTGGATTGGACACACCAGTTCTCACCTTGTCACTGAAGTTAAGTAATGCAGCCCAAGTTATTACTGACATGGGTGGTTGGTGAACATTTGGTGCTGATATATGACTGAGGGATTATTAGGAATGAGCTAAAGCAGATCAGTTGCAGTGAAAAAGAAGAAAGAGAGATATAACAAAAACGTATAAAATTTCAAAACATTAAAAAAAATGGAAGGAAACACTAACTAAAAAACAAAAGCATACTAACGAAGTATTTCAATTGAACCACAGATCAATTGACATAGGACAATTGCATTGAAAAATAATAACAGTTGAAAATGAAATGAAAAGAGAAAAAAAGTAATATCACAAAATGAACACTATGGCAAATGACACAGATGAATTCTAACACAGTGTCACACAAAATAATTAAATCATCAATTGGGCATCCAAATTCAACGCCATCTATTGTCATCCATGCATTCAGCGCCATCTATTGTCATGCATGCATTCAGCACCATCTATTGGACGTCAAAATTCAAATATAGAATGCAATTTGAAACATTGAAATGGCATAGTAATTGGAATGGTAAATGGAGGTTTTAAATGGAATATTAAATAGAATATTAAAATAGTAAATGGAATATTCTAATATTTAAAATGGCTTATGTTGCTTTGACGTCCAATAGATGGCATTTTACAAATTAGCATGTTTTTACCATTTTTTACCTGTCACAAGTGTGACATCTATATAATCGTTATATAAAAACCTGGCTCTATTGGAATGAAACGTTGTGTCAAAATTTCTAGGCAATTGGTCAAGAACTTTCAGAGATTTGCAGTTTTTACCAAACACACATTTACATTTTTATTTATATGTAGATGTGTAGCATCTGCATGTGCTGTCTGACGTCATGCTTCACCTCAGTGCATGACGTCATGTGCCTTGTCGAGTTTCAAGATTTTGAATGATTGATTTTCAGTATTCTGTTGGGTCAGGTGCATGGCATTATTCTTTTATTTTGAAGTTTCAAAATGATTTGGAATTTCCAGTCAGTTGTTTATTACTTTCATCTTGATGGTTGTTTATGCTCTGTGTTAATGGATTATTTATAATTACATAATAAAATATGTATATTGGTTACGTGGAATATCAAGAGGAGGTCTTCTTCGATACAACGTGATCTAAGTGATTAGTATGGTAAAACTACATAAATCAAAGAGAATAAAAAGAAATAAACCCCCATTTGTCCACATGAGGGCAAAAATCTGAGGGTGGAATGTTTGGGGGTGAAGCATCCGTGGGGGGGGGGCGAATTGTGTGGGGGCTAAAGTTATGGGGGTAAAAGATCATGGGTGAAATTTTAAGGGCAAACATTCAATAAACAAAAGGGAACAAGCCTTAAGTTGGCATACTTGCTGTTTAGCCTGGTACACATTATTCAAGTAGAAAGAGCAAGTAGGATGCAAAGTGGCAAGTTGCCACATGTGAACCTAGCAGAGGTAGGCAAGTAACCAAATAAAAAGGCAAGTAATAAAATTAGAATCCCTTCAAATGTTTCAGGCAAGTAAAGCCTTCCCATAATCCCTCACTGCTAAAATACTACTTGCAATTGTTGCTGCTGGAACGAATATTTATCAGAAAAAGTTAGCAGGAGTTGCAGAGCTTTTGGTTGGCAGCCAGCTACTTAATAATTCAGCAAAATATTTAGTTTTAAAATGCCACATTGGACTGTAGAAACTATGGTGAAATTCGTTTCTGAATTTTGAAACATGAGTGCCTATGGAATGTTAAATCTGCACTATATAAAAATAAACAAATTCGGCAATTGGCATATAGCAATTTAGAAAATGTCATGAAGTCATTCGTAAAGTTCTGAAATATTCTTTAGGATCTTCCATTTCAAGTTCTTTGAGTAACACATTTGTAGCTCCAAGTGAATCTCACCTGTCTATCCATTTTCTTATCCATATGCTCTTTTTTCACCCTTCTTAATTTCTTCCTCCAATTATTTCAAAACAATTTTAATTCCCATATATATCACCAATGCTATTTGATGTCTATAGCAGGGTTGTAATGTGCTCATCTTGACAGCTTCTCAACAATGAACTTGCCAGTAAGCAGTGTTTTTCTACTTGCCTCTTCGTGGGAAGTGACACATCACATATCATGTGTCACTTGCTCTTTCTACTTGAATAATATGTGCCAGGCTTATCAGGGACTCTAGCTGGTTTTGAAAGTAGGCGGAGTTACACATACTTGCAGTATCAAAAATGCTATGAAGTTTCCAAAGTAGGCAGAGTTACAGAAATACTTTTATCATTCCTTTATGCCATTTTATCATTCCACAACTTGCAATGGATCTATTATGACCCTTCGAGTACTGTGGGGTCACTGAAGACCCCAAGCCATGTTTGAAGAACTTTCACTCTTCAATGGGTCAATGTAGAGTCACATTTTTTCTGACTTTTTTCCTCTTTGGACCTACTTTATAAAAATAATCGCAGTTGAATTCTGTTTGGTTATTCAAATCCTGTTCTGGGTACTAGTGTTGCATAGCATTGCATAATGTTAAAAAAACTTCTTTTAGTGCAAATATTCTTGTGTAGGTATTGTTAACAGTTCACATCTTTCATATCAGTTTAGTATGACCTATAGCTACAGTCCTACCTGGAAATAAGATGCTCAAGGGTCAGGAATATTCACAATATTATTTGCAATTTGGAAAAGTACAAACACCTGCGAATATGGTCAAGCAAAGGCAAAATTTATTTTGCATTTGTGTATTATATTCCTAAATCGTGCAATATGAAGTTTACTGGGTCTGCCGTTTAGTTTACTGCACGTAAATGACAAATTGAAAACTTTATTTTGCACGTTCAAGTAATATAACACAAAAGAAGCAAAAAAATTTCTGCCTTTGCTCGCCCTTATTCACAGTGTTTTACAGCAATTGTCAAGTTTGCCTTGTAGCCAATAATTATAGCTTTGTTGACTGTTGTATAAGGTTAGTGAAAATTGTCAATTTGTGATTGTTATCAACTGATTTTGCCCCTCTTTGAACAATGAAAATGGCAAATCCAGGTCAGATTGCTGAGATCTTCAATCAAGACATACAGTCTGAAAACTTCTTGGAGAGTGAGTATGAACCTGAAAGTGATGAAGAAGAAGACGTCGTGGAAGAGGAAGAAGACCTCTCAGGGTCCGATGTGGATGCAAAGTCTTCCAATGAAGAGCCTGATCAAAGTGATGGAGCGTTCATCTCGAAGAACAGCCAGGAAAAGTGGTTGAAAGATCCACAGAGAACATCATCAACTGGGCACCAGGGCCAACTCGGCATACATTGCGTGAGGTGGAATCAATAGAATTCTCTTTCCAGCTGTTTATGATGAATTCTCTACTCCAGGAGATCCTCTGATGGTCCAACAAAGAAGGACATTTTGGTTTATGGAGAGGATTGGAAGTCGTTGGATGAACATGAACTGAGCTGCTTTCTTAGTCTTTTGATCTTGGCTGGTGGGTTGAAAGCCCACAGTGAAGCCATCACGGAGCTGTGGAACAAGGAAGATGCGCGTGCCATTTTTTCAAAGTTGATGGCAAGGAGCAGGTTTTAACAAATCATTTGGATTTTGTGATTTGAAGATTTGGAATCTCGCCGAAGAAGTCCTCAAGAAAATGTCACGGTGGATGAGCAGCTGGTAATCTTTTGAGGCCATTGTACCTTTTGCCAGTATATTCCTTCAATGCCAGGGCGATATGGTATCAAACTCTGGACTCTGGGTGACAGCAAGACTACATGTGTATAATATGCAGGTCTACACAGGTTGAAACGAAGGTGAAGCTGGAGAACAGAATTAAGGAGTAAGAGTTGTTTTGGATCTGATTCATGGGCTGGAGAAGTCAGGAAGGAACGTCACTTGTGACAACTTCCTCACAAGTCTTTCCTTGGCCCAGAAGCTGAAGACAGAGAATCTGACTCTCCTTGGAAGCATCAGGAAGAACCGAGGTGAATTACCAATAAATCTGGTGGCAATGAAGGGACGACAGCAATTTTCTTCCATCTTTGCATTTCAAGATCAGGAAACTCTGGTTTCCTACTGTCCCAAGAATGGAAAGGTGGTCTTGCTTTTGAGCACCATGCATTTTCAGCCCAAAGTCAGAGAAGAAGACGACTAGAAGCCGTTGATGATACTTGATTACAACTCAACAAAAGGTGGTGGTGGATACCATGGATCAGATGGTCAAAAATCACACTACCAAACGGAAGACCCAATGGTGGTCGATGGCCTTTTTCTACAACATTGTCAATGTCAATGTCCTGAATGTCTTCATAATTTGGATACATTTGAAGCCAGAATGAAATGATTCCAGCACTCATCGATGGCGAATTTTCATTTTGGAGCTGGGAAATAGCTTAGCCCAAGCCAATTGAGAAAGGAGAATGGCTGTGTCGTTGACAGTACCAGAGAAAGGACAGAAGAGAGGTCGCTGCAGTTATTGCAAGAGATCAAAAGATCTTAAACAATCAACTTTTTGTTCGATTTGTATGAAATTTATGTGCAGCGATCATTCAAGAGTTGTTTGTTATGTTTGCATGCAGAATTGAATAAAATCTAGTTGACAGTTTCAACCGTGACCCCAATGGTACGTAATGGGTGCAAAAATGTCTGGAAGCACCGAGTTGCATTGGACACACCAGTTCTTGTCTGATCACTGAAGTTAAGCAACGCAAGCCCAGTTAGTACTGACATGGGTGGTCGCTCGGGAAAGCTGGGTACTGCTAATACCCAATAATCGTCGCATTAGTGTAGTGTCTGTGCAGTATATGCATTAGAACTATACAGTGGACGGGTCTCTAATGGCCTTGTAGTTGATGGGACCTTAAACTCCAACAAACAACAACAAAAACAAACAAAAATGTCTGGTAGTTAAAGGGTTAAATAATATTTGCAAACCAACCTAACCCAACCTAAACTTATCTAATCTGACCTGACCTAACCTGACATACCTAACCAGACCTAACCCAACCCAACCTAACCTAACAAAACTTAACTTGACCTGACCTAATGCAATTTAACCTAACCTGACATAATGGACTTAACATTACCAAACCCAAACTAACCTGACCTAAACCAACCTAACCTAATCTGACCTAACTCAACCTAACCTGACCTAACCAAACCTAACCTGACCTTACCTAACCTACCCTGACCTAACACAACTTCATCTAACCAAACGTAACCTAACCTGACCTAACCCAACCTAACCCAACCTAACCTAACCTGCCCTAAGCTGACTTAACCCAACCTCACCTAACCAAACCTGACGTGACCTAACCTAACCTGATCTAACCCAACCCAACCTGACCCAATGTAACCCTGTGCTCCCATCTAATCCAGAAGCCATAATGTATGTCTTATAATGATGTGTTGTAGCCCCCACCTACTTTTTGAACCTGTGAGCATCCACATTAAACTTACTAACCACATTAAACTTGCATATGATGTAACCCCGCCTACTTTTCAAAAACAGTTTCCAAACTCCACCTACTTTCAAAACAAGCTAGAGTCCCCGATAATGCAAGTATGCCCATTTAAGTTCTTGGTTAGGTTAGGGAGCTTCTTGGCTCTTTCTATCCTGCCTCTTTCTCCTTTCGATTTTGTATTTCTGACATACTGTACCACTTCATATTATCTAACTTGCGATTCTACCTTCCCCAATTTCATTATGGGGTGTACTTGCAGTATTGGGGACTTGCTGGTTTCGAAAGTTGGCGGAGTTTGGGAAAGTGTTTTTGAAAAGTAGGCGGGGTTATTTCTATTTTACACTTTCCATTTCACCCGGTTACTAATTTCACCTAGCGATTGAGGTGAAAGATGCATGCAATGAATTATCTTTCGCAAAGTACCTTTACAATGATTTCTACTTTTGGTCCTCCGGTTTTCTCGCCTTCGGCTCAAAGGCCTCCTCCCCATGAACAAGGTGCATATTGATTATGTGAATGATCTCGTGTAGCCAGGAATATCCCATTTGTATGAATCTCGCTTTTATGGGAACTCTGCCTACTTTGGAAACTTCATAGCTTCTTGGATACTGCAAGTTTGTGAAACTCCGCCTACTTTCGAAGCCAGCTAGAGTCCTTGATCGTGCAAGTATGCCCATTATGGAAAATTATAAAACATTATATGAATTTCAAGGTACACAGTGTACCATATATAAAGTTTATTCATATGCAAAGGATAATGTTACAAATTGATATCAAAAGCAATATAAACATAAACTTTCACTAATGTTGCTTCACTAAAGTATTTAAACTGTGTATCATAGATGCTAACCGAACAAAATATTCAGACACCAATCAACTGGATTATAGTGACTACATATAAGCCTGCCATTTTAACGTATTTAAAACTGTTTGTCAACATTCAATGTACTATCCTGCTACCAAGAAAACAGGTATTTGTATAAGGTAGTAGTAGTCATACATGCATGATCTATAACTTAGGTTTATGTAATCCCTTAGGGGAAGGTGGGGCTAATTGATGCATCTTTTTTAGTTTTTTAAAGAAATCTGACATTATAAATGCAAATTTAATTCCTTTAATTCACATGAAAAGTATGTTACAGAGCTGCATTTTTCCACAATTGCTATTAAGAAGGGACAAGTAGAAAAAACACAAAAAAGTAAAATGAGGAGGACTACCACATGCATCAACATACACCAGGTCGGGGCAAGTTGATATACTTCGTGGGGCCCTACGAATTTATAAATTCATATCATGGAAGTGCATTAAAAGCCAACAGCTAGTTGTAAATTACTTATAACACCCCTGCTATTTAACAAATAAATTGAATAGTTATTACTATAAGCTGTCCTCATGCCCAAAGTTACAAAAGAAGACCAAAAACTTATTAAAGGGAATAATTTATGGTCCAAAAGTTAAAAGAACGTGGAAAGTTGTACATTAGCTTCATACAGGGACTTGTTTAAGAGGCTATTTTCAAAGTGGTTGCATTTTGTGCTATTTTATGGCATCAAGGTAAATATCAACATGCCCCATGCATCAATTAGCCCCATCTTCCCCTATACACTAACTTCATCATGACTCAAAAGCAATGGCTTGAGCCTTTATTTTTTGAAGAGAATTTGATAGTGACCTTACTCTTTTACATAAAAGGCCTATTTTTGAAATTTACTAACTAGTTGTGTGTGTTCTTGAGCAAATCCATTCCTGATCTATTTCATGACATGTAGGCCTACTACATGAGAGGATCAGTTAAACCAAAGCCTCTGTGGAGTGGCGAATTGCGTTGGACACACTAGTTCTCGTCTGATCACTGAAGTTAAGCAGCGCAACCCCAGCTAGTACTGACATAAGTGGCCGCTTGGGAAAACTGGGTACCACAAATACCCCAAAGAACTATGCTGCGGATGGGCTCTAATGACTTCATAGTTGAAGGACCCTAAAACACCAAAAAAAAAAAAAAAAAAAAAACAAACAACCAAAGCCTTTGTAACATTGTATTTTCATTCAATTACATGTCTGGTGCAGAAGAACATGAAAAACCAACACTTCACACAATTCTAATATTTCAAATTTTCAAAATATAAAATATTCCAATTTTTATACTGTACTCTTAGAATTTTACTTTGAAATCTCAAAACACTGTCATCAAGGATTTCGTCGGGGGGGGGGGGTTGGACTTACAAACGGGGCGGGGTTTCAACTGAACCTCAATTATTATGCGAATATAAGTTTATATGTGCATGGGGGGGGTTTGCAACCCCAAACACCATCCTAGATCCACGCGTGGCTGTTCTATCTGTGACTTCATGGTAGACGGTCCACACTTTGCATCTCTCCTTGAGATAAGTTGCATTTGCTACAAAGTTTCATCAAGATTTTAAACCTTATTAAATAGTTTTGTAGTTTTTCTAAGAAAACATCAGCATACTCACAGCATCAGAGTCGCTTGCAGATTTTGAATGTAGGCACTATTATCAGGGATGCTAAGAAGTTTCCATAGTAGGCAGAGTTACACAAATACTTGTATCATTCCATTATGCCATTTTGTCACAAACCTTGCAAGTGACATATTTCAATTACCATATTATATTGAGTATAATAGGCACTGGGGCATAATACAAGGGCAAGTTTCAAGATTTACATAAATACTGATGTATCATACACAGGCTAAGTTTGCCAGTTCCTAGTTACGTATTTCAGACAGTGCTGGATTTAGATATTGAGAGGCCCTAGGCTATTTCAATTTTTAGGCCCTTTTCAAGCCCTTTTGAACCCATTTTCTTAAGTTTTGAAGCCCGCTAAGTGTTGAAGCCCTAGGCTTCAGCCTAATTACCCTATTGGTAAATCCAGCACTGATTTCAGATGTCGATTCTTAAGAATTTTTAGGGTTTCAATATTGGTATTGTTGGGCAGGACTTGTCAATTTTTGTAGCAGTACACTACTATTATAATTCGTATTGTTATGCTTGTATATATATATATATATATATGGTATGAAGGTAAATAAAATGCTTATCCCTTTATTTCTTAAACGGTCAAAAAGAATGTTATGTTAAATTTATATAGGTTGATTATTATACCATAAAATCTCACGTGAAGTCCGCATCTCAAATATAGTCTGCACCCGTCTATAGTCCGCATTAGAGATGGGTATGTTTCAAATACAGTCCGCACTCATGTATAGTCCGCACTTTATAATTTCTACTGTAGCCAGTGGCGAAACTTGTAAGAGCAATGGGATCAAATGAATTTCAACATGAAATGTCAGATTGCTCTGATGATGAAATTGAAATGTGAAAGATTTTATATTACATTATCATATAAATAAACCGTACTCTGTAAAGTCGTGTTGTTCAGTGTAATAAAATTTTCAGAAAATGAGCAGTTTTCAGTGAGAACCCTTGGTTTCATTTAGAGTCCGCCCTCTCATATAGTCCACACTAAATGACCATATGTTTCGCGTATAATCTACGGGCACTACATGAGGTTTTACGGTACATTTATAAAACACTGTGGGGGCATAGTGGTTACCATGCATGGCATTTGAATCATTAGTTTCAGGTTGAACTATGGACTGTGGTGGGTTGGCTTCTTTTCGGTGAGAGAGAGAGATAGAGATAGATAGAGAGATAGAGAGAGAGAGAGGCCACATGTGTGAATTCTTTTGGATGAGAAGTAAAACCGAGGTCCTGTGTTGGTGTATGATGTCGCTTGAACATAAATGAACCCTAATAGAAGTTAATAAGCAAACGTGTCTCTTTTCTTGCTATCAATCGATGATCCAGTATTCGTTACACACTTTAGCATCCCTGTGAAAATGGCTGACATTTTTACTCCTATGTATAATACACACCCAGACTTTGCATCCAATTTTTGGAGGAAAACGAGATAATATGGTGAATGCACTTTGCAAAGATAACCTAACCTAATGAACCCTAACCTAACCCAAACACAACCCAACCTAACCTAACGAAACCTATTGTAACCAAACCTAACCAAACCAAACCAAACTAATAATACTACACTAATATGAATTATCAAGGTCCCATGTTATTTTTGATGTGTTCCCATCTAATGAAGAAGCCATAATGGATGTCTTATAATGAATCTCACTATTATTATTAATGGAGTTAACAACTGGACGTAGTCATCCTGTTACTAGATATCCTGTAACCCCACCTACTTTTCAAAACTACTTTTCCAAACTCCGCCTAATTTTCGAAACCTGCTATCATCCCAGATAATTCAAGTATGCCAAAAACATCTATGCTAACTTCTTAAATACAAAGCAAACAGATAGTCAACAGCCAAAAATTAATGATAGTTTTATTACATAATCAGCTAAATTAAAACCTTCACTACATCTTCACTCATTTGTAAGCAATGTGAAAGAGTAATGTATTGACATTGCCATTCACAGTACGTGCTTGTTATTAAAATACTCAAAATACAATGAACTTGGTCTTCATTGATAAATTCATTAACTCAGATTTGAATAAGTGAACAAAATGAACCTTACACCTGCAACATGGGTGATGAAATAATATAAACTTTTGAATGTCTTATATTTAGAACATTCATTTGGTAAAATTTACCAAATTGGAGGTATATGACGTATTCTACAGCGAATACACTTCAAAAGTGGAATATATCAAATTTGGCACCTGGGAAGTGAAGAGGGGACTAACATTTGAAGAAGTATTACAGCATAATCATGATCATAAAACATTGAAGGGACGGGTGGTGAAGACTGCTGGATTCATGGTAATAGCTACTTCCATTTGTAAATTTATTGAAGTGCAAAATTTCACTTGTAAAAACATTTCATCCATTAGCATGCACCTTATGCAGTTACCATAAATGAGACTGGACAATTGCAATTTAGAGGCTATGCAGCAGAAATAACCTTCATTCTCCTTGAGTATTACAATGCAAAGTAAGTATAATTTTATACTTAGATGTTAAATTCGAGCATTCACTTCATTTATATTCATATGAAGCATTAACTTATTACCAGAAGCAGTCGCGGATCCAGGATTTTCGTCAGGGGGTGAGCTAATACAGGGGGGGAGTGAGCTAAAGCTCGCATTTATTATGCAAATACGTCTATACGCCCTGTCATCATCACTTTTATCCTCTTTACTCATAATCGTTATAAGGGGTGGCCTAGCAGACGGCTTTTATGTTGGGAGTGGCTTCAGATATGCAGACCGCTCGTATTGACCATTGCATTTTATGGCGGCAATATAACCATTATTGACATTATTTTTATAATAATTCAAAAGATATGACCAGAATTAAACATTTTACAAGAATTACGAATGTGTAATGTTGAGGCTGAGGAAACGCTATATGGGATGCTACGTGGGAAACGCAAATGAAGGACGATATTGAAATTCGCCAGACTTGATGGAGTTTACAAAAGGTGGTTGGAACCGACCCGCATTACAAAAAATATGAAAAAACGTGTTGCTGAAATAATATGCACTGATTAATTTAGATACTGAAATTCGCCTACTGCATTTGCCAACTTATTATACACAAAATTGTCCCTAACCCCAACTTATCATATGCCAAATTGTCTTGCGTTACATTGTTCGGATGCCTTACCAGAGCATATTTCACATTTATGTTATTATACGAGGTGTGTTAGAAAAGTAATGAGACTAATTTTTTATTTAGCAAAGTTTTTGTTTTTTTCCAAACATCAATATTAACTCCTTCAAAGTAGTTCCCTTTGGCAGCTATACACCGGTTGAGTCGTTGTTCCCACTCTTGGGAGCAGAGATGGAAGCCTTCAACTGGTAGAGCTTTTAAATGGTCAGTCATAGTCATTTGAATGTTCTCCAGAGTTTCAAAAAACCTCCATGGTGCCAAAAAAGGATTGACAGTGACCAAGAATTCTGCAGTCATGTGATCACAGGTGATGAATCCTGGATATTTGAGTACAATCCTTAAACACAGTTGCAAAGAGAAACGTGGCACACTCCACTCTTTTCCTCAACCAAAAAAATGTCGAATGAGCAAATCAAGGATGAAAACAGTGCTGATTTGCTTTTTGACAGTAGAGATATCGTGCATAAAGAATTTGTTCCCACAGGACTAACTGTCAATCAAGTGTTTTACCAAGGTGTCCTTCAGTTTTGTGTGAGACCAGACATTGCAGACAAGTGAATGCTTCATCATGACAATGCCACATGTCACATGGCCATTTCCATCAGGGAATTTTTGACCTCAAAATACACTCCTGTTGTTCCACAACCCCCTATTCAACTGATTTGAGTCCCTGTGACTTTTTTGTTTACCCAAAATTAAAACACGTCTTAAAAGGATGTCATTTTGGAACGCTGGAGAACATTCAAAAGACTGTGACCAACCAGTTAAATGCCCTACCAGATGAAGGCTTCCATTGCTGCTACCAAGAGTGGGAACAACGACTCCACTGGTGCATAGCTGCCAAAGGGAACTACTTTGAAGGAGATAATATTGATATTTAAAAAAAAACAAAAACTTTGCTAAATAAAAAATCAGTCCCATTACTTTTCTAACACACATCGTACATTAGGTATATAACTTGAAACGCCATGGCCATATGGACCTGGGTAGAAGATCAGTGACATGCTATAAAATAGTCTTTGAAAGGAAATGTATTAGTAGTCCCTCAGGAATTTCATCTCAATTAGTGAAAAATGAAATGCACATTATCCATGTTTCTGGGAGAGTCACTAGGTGGCGTGGTTAGACCATGTTGTGCTGTGGCGATTTTTTACATTTTTGGGCACCAGACGAAATTACAAATCAAATAAACAACCACCTTTTCAAGGTGAGAAGCAGCAAAGGGCTGTGGGTGATTTGGGTGCATTCATTTCATCAGAAGACTGTCATGAGGTTTGGCTGAGTAAGGTTAACCTCGTGGCATTTTTCCCATTGATCCTGGCATGCTCTTGTGCACCAACTCCCATCAGAAAAAGCATTCCATAATTAGTTTGTTGTATTGTTGTTTTGTTTTATTCTTGGTATGGTTTTGATTTTCTATTGCCATTTTCATTGTCCCTACCCCACTAATTAAAATAACTTGGACTCCCTATAACTCCATACTAACTTTACAATAATAATTAAGGTGCCATGGGGGTTGGGACCTCAGACCCTGTGGCAGTCAGCAGATCAAGTGTCCTCTGTGGGGTAGGCCACATCACCCCCACCGCAAGCAGCACCAACATTCCTGCAGCTTCCAGATACCTGGCTGGGATGGCCCCAGCCAAGGTGCATTCAGAAGACATTAGGGCAAGCCTCACATTGGGAATTTTGAATGTGGGGACCCTTACGAGCAAAGCAGGGGAGCTGTTAAATACCCTAAAATGACAGAGGATCCAGGTAGCTTTCCTCCAAGAAACAAGGTGGAGGGGAATAGATCAAGAGCCCTTGGTGAGGGGTACAAACTAATCTATATTGCCAGTGAAGGGGGTGGAATGGGGTGGGCATAGTATTGGATAGTAGACTACAACAAGGTGTCACCCAGGTGGAACAACTCAATAGCAGGCTCCTGTTAGTAACAGGGGTTTGGAGAGGAGTAGTACTTCACCTCATTAGTGCATATGCCCCTAGGCAGGTCTGGATGAACTCACAAGGGATGGCTTCCAGACAGAGTTTGAGGACTTGGTGCACTAACTAGAGGCTCAGGTAGGGCAATGTCAGGGGAAGGAGCACTCAGTTATTGCAGGGGGTGGGGGACTTTCATGGCAATGTAGGGAAAGATAACCAGGGTTATGGGGGTATGGAACAGCTAGTATAGATGGGCAGTCAATCCTTGACATAGCTAATGCACTTTGCAAATACCATATTCATTCTAATAAACAGTGCCCTCTAATAAACGGTGCCATCTAATAAACGGTGCCCCCTTATAAATGGTGCCATCTAATAAACGGTGCCCCCTAATAAATGGTGCACAGTTTATGAAAGGTACTGAATTCTTCATCATCATCATACCCTTATCCCCCTTCTCCAGGGTCGGGTCTGTGGGTCCACTGAACCTGCTCTGATTGGGGCACCCCAGCCAAGCGTCTGAAACCCACAGGAATATTGGCCTTGTTGTCTATGAGGGTTTCTTATTAAAGGTGATTTAATACAAACAGTAGGTTCGGGTACCCATCTTGTCATCCTGAAGACATAGGGCGATATATTGGTCATAGTTTTTTCTGCAGCCTGTTGCTGGCCAAAGCTACACCTCTAGGCTTATTTATCATTGGTTCATTGAGGAATGGGGCCGACGCCACGAGGCAAGCTCCTACACCTGGAAATTTTGCATCATCGACCAGTAGTATAGTAGAGTTCTTTTATGTGCAAGTGCCATCGTACACCCTCATGGGACCTCGGTTTTACTTCTCATCTGAAAGAAGGCACACTTGTGGCCTCTCCTTTGCTCAAAAGAAGCTGACCCACCTTGGTCCAGTATCGAACCTAGAACTACTGATGCAGTTGTCGAGCGTGCTAACCACTAGGCCACCATGGTGGGTTTTTAATTAAATATAAATGGCACAACAAAAAAGGATTGGAAAAAATGTGCATCATTTATTAGAATACATATGGTACATGGTTTAGAAAGAGGGACAAACACCTAATCGCATACCAGTCACCACATGGGATGTCACAAATAGATTTCTTTATGGTTAGAGGGTGGCATAGACCAGAGGTCTGCAATTGCTGGGCACTCCCTAGTGAAAATATTCAAAAAGAATCTGGCCATAGGCTACTAATGTTAGAACTAGTAGTGAACGTGGCAGTCAAGGCACACTCTTGGAAAGGAGAGAAGGTAATATGGGTGGGAACTACCCACCAAAACAGGAATTTATGAAAGAAGTGAACAGGCAGGTAGACTGGGATTGGGAAGGGACAACAGACGCCATGTGGGACAGATTTGCCCAAAAAATTAGAGCCTGTGGGAAAACCATCTTGGGGCAGGGTAGAGTGGAAGGTACAGTCCAGGATTGACAGGGGGCAGGAGATAAGAGACCAGTATTCAAAGACTCAGTACAGGCAGGCCAAGACCACTACTAGGAGGAAGATTGCCCTGGCCAAGCACCAGAAATATAAGGTCCTCTATGAGCAGTTAGGGACAAAGGAATGGAAAACAGAAGTTTTCAAACTGGCCAAGGCTAGAGATAGGGCCACAAAAGATTTACACTGAGCCATAACAGTGAAGGATGGCATTGGTAGGGTTTTGCTCTCTCTGACAAAGATAAAGAGGAGGTGGGAAGGAGTACTGCCAAAAACTCTTGAATGCAGTGGGGGAGATGAGGACATTGCCACCAATCCTGCACTAGCAGGGGCTGTGAACTTTGTCACTGAGGAATAAGTATCCACTTAGGAATATGAAAGGTCAAAAAGCTGTTGGCCATGATCGAATACTCATTCAAGTATGGCATAGTCTATTGAGGACAGGTACCAATTCAGTAAGGAAAAACTGGATAAAACTGGTGTCTGTGGAAATCAGTTTGGGTTTATGCCAGGTAGGTCTACAATGGAGCCAATCTTCATCGTGAGGCAGATGGTAGAAGAGTATATGGCAGCAAGAAAGGACCTTGATGCCATCTTTATTGACCTGGAGAAGGCCTTCAACAGTGCTGAATGACAGGTAGTTTGGGAAGTATTATGAAAAGGGGGGGGGAAGAAGGGTATGAACACCTTGGGGAAACACTGAGGACTTTCCAGTGGGAGTTGGGGTGCAGAAAGGTTCAGCACTTAGTCCATATCTTTTCATCTTGGTTATGGATGAACTGCTGACAGGTGTAGGAGAATGGGCCCCTCAGTGCTTGGCATTTGCTGATGATTTAGGGAAGATTAGTGACTGCAGAGAACAGATAGAGAAGGGGCTAAATGATATAATAGGATCAATGGAAAGGGGGCTAAGGATTAACATGATAAGGATTAATATTCAGGAAAACAATGCGGACATATGCTTGAGGGGCAAACTGGCAAAAAGGGTCAGAAGGTGAAGTACTTAGGATCAACGTTCCACAGCAATGGGGAGATAAACTCAGATGTGACCAGTAGAATCAATGGAGGGTGGTTGAAATGGAGAGAGGCAAGCAGAGTTCTGTGCAGTAGGAGAAAAGCCATATAAATAGAATGCAAGTAGCTGAGATGTGAATGCTGAGGTACACATGTGGCGTGTCGAGAGCTGCTAAAATTTGGAATGCCTGCATTAGAAGTAGCCTGAGGGTGGGGGACATTGCCGAAAAGATGAGGGAGAATAGGCTGAAGTGGTATGGACACGTTATGAGAAGAGGGGAAGAGGAACTCGTTAGGTGCATCTCAGCAATGCAGGTGGTCAGCAGCATCTGGGGTAGGGGGAGATCAAAGCAGAAGTGGGAATAGGTTGTCTTGAGGGACCCGGCAGTGTGTGGGGTGGACGGGGACCTGGTGGGAGACAGACGAGAGTGGAGGGCTAGAACCTGCAGACCCGACCCTGCCACAGGTGGGACAATGGTATAATGATGATGATGACATTGTGGTGATCCGACACACGTCATGTGCACAAGTAGTGTGGTGATCTTACACACGTCATGTGCACATCATTTGATGGGACATGTTGTCATTCGTTAATTTGAATTTTTGTATTCAAATTTGAATATTTATGTTTGTATTCGATTCGATACATAAGTTTGAATTTAATTCTTGGTGATAAGCCAATTCCTCTTAAAATGTTGTTGCTATAGGACGCTCTCAATTTCATCTCTACTTCATGTGTATCTAATAAGTGTTATATCGTCAGTAAAAGTTAGTTTGTTAATTATAATATCAATAAGTCGTCATTGAAGGATAATAATATTTATTTATCACACCTATTGGTGTTCATCAGATTTTCACGTCACAAATTCACATATTGCAAATTGTGGTGGAACAAATGGACTAGAACCACCGCAATTGGTGACCCAGACGTGATTAGTAGTGATAGACGTGATTTTTTTAAGACGACGTGATATTTTGAAAAACGACATGATCTTTTGAGGTGATCTGTGTTTTCCTCCCCAAGATCAACGATATAAATAAAAGAAAAGAAAAAAATATGGATAGTGCATCAGATAGCTGATCAGAAATCAGTACCCTGGATTATTTTCATTTTTTTACATACAGATTAGTACAAGGCAGAATTGACAGCTATGGTACCAGGACGGTAGGACTGTACAACACGTTTTCTTATTTCCATTCTTATTTTAGAAGGCCTAATGACAGTTCTGTAAACTTTGCCCTTCAACTTTATTGGGACCCAGCGGTCACACAGAATTCCACTTGCCTGTCTCCACTTAGGCCATCTTATGGGTACTTCTGAATCTATCTCCTCATTGCTCTGAAAACTGATCCTAAATAACGAAACTCTTGCACCATTCATACCCCCTCATCCCCACAACGAATCTCATCCCTTGCCCCTAGTGACCAGGGGCAAGGGATGAGCGGTATGTTCACCTTAAGGCCCCCTCCTTCCATTGCTGTTTTAATGTCTTGTAGGCCTTTTTGTGCATCTTCCTTGGACTTCTCCAGCCTTCCCACATCATTAGCAAATACCAGGCAATGAGCGGCCCATTCCCCTATTCCCATCAGCAGCTCATGCATTAGTAGTATTGAAAAGATATGGGCTAAGTGCTAATCCTTGATGTACACCAATTTGCACATTATCATTCAGTGTTTCCCCATGTTGTCCCCACACTAGTGATGTAACCACAGTCCTGTACATATCCTGCACTACTAATATGGCCTTCATTAACCCCTTTCTAGTTTAACCCTAGGATGGTCAACAGGGGTCTGATTGACCCCAATGAATTTTAAACTAAAATAACTTTCTATAGAATTTTTTATAGAGTTGCAACCCTTTTGACATCTCTACAAAATACAATAACTGTGTTTTGGGAAAATTAAATTTAAATTGCATTGACAGCTTGATGCAAAATTCAGACTGATTTGCTTACATGTGTACTTTGGTCAAGCGGCGTCATAACAAATTTGTCTGATGAAACTGCATGAGCAAATTACAGCACACAATTACATAAGTCCACATTTTTAAAGAATGGAAAATTCCGTGGTATTTTGGTTAGCCTCCCCTAATCCGTCCACCCCTCTGATGGGTCTACTTTTGTAAATCCCCAGGGGTGGACCAATTAGAGAAGTTTCATTGTATATTAATGGCATTTTTTTAGGGGCAACTGGGGTAACCACACATTTCAAGGAGGAGCTAACAGAACAGCTACTACCCACATACATCCATTAAGGAACCTGAAAACTCGTTGGGCAGGGGAAAAATCCAAAGGACGGAAATATTATCCATCGGAACCCTGGACGACCCAACATGTTATTCACCAAATTGCCATATTCCCCCAATTGTCATTCACCAAATTATCATATTCACCCAATTGTCATTCACCAAATTATCATATTCACCCAATTGTCGTTCACCCTATATGTGTAGACCATGTTGGACGGGTAGTATAGAAATGGGAATAGGTGTGCAAAACGGCCTCATCAGTTGCAACGTTGAATCATGCATCAGTTTGAAATATGCACCCCATTGAGGCATGGGGGCACTGGCATAGCCAGGATTTTCTAAAAGAGGGATATGACCAGCAATATGGTGTATAGTGTTTCACTCTAGATAACTGATCCATGAAAAGAATTTGACAGCCACTGCACAACGGGGGGGTAACCCTCAAACCCCTCTTGGCTACACCACTGACTAAGGGGAGCAATTGCTCCATTGCTTCCCCTGGATGCCCTCCTGTTGCAAGAAGTGGTGGACAGATGATGCAAATCGATTGGATGCTAAAACCATGAATTGCTTGCTTTGCATTAAAATGAATCAGTCCTTACAAGTGGTGAAATGTGTGGAAAGATCTACTGAATAGGATATCATCTAATAGTAAACACGTGTGACTATTATGTTTCATGGAGTTTGTTAAAATATTAAACATTATCTTGAGAGGCACTACTGTTCATTTAAACTGTCCTGAGTTTGGACCAAAGCTATCTCAACATCTTAGGTGTAATTAAGTGTGCATTTACGATCCATTCAACTAAATATCACTGAAAATGAACTAATAATTTCTAATTTTAATTTTTTAATGGTTTACTTATAGGGTACAAATAATAGGTGTTACTCAACACTTTGGAAATTTAATGAAAGGTGTGTATACAGGTATGCTGGGGAATTTATACAGAAAGGTAAGTGATGCCTTGCATTTATTTGCACCTGCAATACACTGCTTCAGCGTCTAGCACTTTTTCCCACCCTTCCTCACTGATAAAGTTGAATGGGACTTTGGGCACAATGTCAACAGCTTATTATCAAATATCACATGTGGCAGAAGAAGCAAAACATGGGGCTTTAGTTTGGGCCTTTCTACATCAAGTATATTTCTACATTAAATTAATGTTAAAATATGCCCTTTTGCAAATGAAATGTTTTTCTCTGCCTCTCAGAAATTCTTAGTGGAAATGAAGATGTTATGCTGTAACCTACATTCCCAAGAATGGAAAATAACGAAATGAAAATTCCGCAACCAATATTACCATATCAACCTTTTCAGAATTCCCATGGATGGACATTTGGTGATACAATGCATGTGAGGAAGGAATTAAAATTCTTGACTCCACAGATGTCGATCCTTAACAATAATAAATTATAATTACCTAAGACTTAAAAATGGCATTAAAACCACTTCTGGAAAACAAAATATTAAAAACCACCCAATCACAGATTGAAGAATGAAACGAAGCAATACGCCAACTTTATTGTAATTCCCAGAATGAATAATAAACGTTCAACCCTTCAAAAATCAAAGATCACTAACAACTAGAAGGATATAAAAATTCACACGTTGACAAAAGAGAAATCCTTTAATATCAGATGTAATCCCAATCAGAATAATAACACTACTGCAAGAATAAACAAGAAGAAAATAAACCTATAACCCCATCTACACTAGCCAAAATATTATAACATACCATAAAATCTCACATAAAGTCTGCATTTCCAATATAGTCCACATTAGCTATGGGTATGTTTCCAATATAGTCTATACTCAGACTGTAGTCAGTGGCACAGCTTGTATGGGCAATGGGATCAAATGAATTTCAACAAGAAATGTCAGATTGCTCTGATGATGAAATTGAAATGTGAAAGATATTATATTGCACTATCATATAAATAAGAACGTACTGTGTAAAGTTGTGTTGTTAAGTGTAATAAAATGTTCAGCAGATGAGGAACATTTTATTACACTTAACAAGACAGTTTTCAATGAGAACCCTTGGTTTCATTTATAGTCTGCACTCACATATAGTCCATGCTAAATGACCCTATGTTCCGCATATAATTTGTGGGCATTACGTGAGATTTTACAATAACTATCAAGGCTACCGACATTTGGAAAGTAAAGATACAGTATTTAAATCCAAATGGATCCCTGGGTAGGGCTACCTTCCTAGAATGACAATTGTTTATTTACAAAAGTGTAAAGGCCAGATGTTGCCACATTAACAGTTTTTATCTCAAATGCATGGCAAACATTTGAAATGCCTTACTAACGCTTGGTTCCATGGCATGTGACACTGATGAGAATTTCATGTGAGCAGGAGCTACATAATTTCGTAGTGTAGCACAGTGAGAGATAGTCAACTTCATTATTTTATCAATGTCCACTCTTTGAATTTCTATCAGCTGTTAGATTTTCGTGTTCTATATGCCACCTCACAAGCATTTTTTTTTAGAAATATTTAAACCTAGTATTATTTCTCTCCTGCAACAAAACAACAGGCACAATTTTGACATCTGCTCAAGTGCTATTCTTGCTAGTGTCACGTGCCACAGAACCAACGTGAAAGGCTAGTTCCATATCATCATGCTCTATAGTGCTCACCACGAAAGTTGGCACATTGGTGGGAGGCAAAGGGTGAATCCTCTTCAAAAAATAGGGAAAACATTGAAGTTGTACTTGCCATTAATGAATGAAGGCTGCCATTCGACCTTTTTCAAACCCCCTAATTTTCGTAGTGAACTTTCCTACCTTCTATCTCCCATATTTCATCTTTTGTGTCTCTAGTAGCATCAATTCAGACGACACACAAAAAGCAGTGACCTCATGATGCTGCTTCACATGTCCAGTGGAAAAGTAGAGTGGACTGCCAGTCAACTAAAATGGTGCAAATTTGTACTAGTTGTGGCTGGCTGGTGGCTGACCCTTCTGCTTGGTTACAACTCCTAACCCTTTTCCCACCTATGGCAGGGTCGGGTACCCATCTCGTCCCTCTGAATGGACACAAAGGCGATATATTGGTCATAGTTTTTCTGCAGTTGGTTGCCAACCAAAGCTGCAACCCCCCATGCTTATTTATCGTTGGTCTACTGTTCATTTTTGGAGAATTCCACCAGCGCCAGGAGGCAAGCTCCTACACCTCGAAATTAACAATGCACATCTTGTAATAAAATGTGCATTGTTAATATACACTATGTATACATACAGTTGTTAACTGTTTCACATACAATCAAACTACATATAATCATACTTTGCACGTAAATACAGTGTGCTGTTGTTGTCGTTGCCTGTTTGGCTAAGACTATTTCCTTGTATCTTCTCCTTCAAGGTTGCCCCATCGAGGTCTTCTGGCCAATGTGGGCCTGAGAGTTTATCGATTGAATTTCTTTGTTGCCAAAAATAAAGTTTTTCACTTACATACTGGTATTGGTTCTTCCTTGTAATGGTGGTTTGGTCGTGGATGCGTGTTGTAGTTTTCTAGAAGGTTTTTGGCTTTCTTAAGGATTATATATATATATATGTAGATGACTACAGGTGATTTTATTTGTGAATGGAAGGTGCACAAGATGTAGGAGTTGAGTTGCCTTCTGGAGCCGGAGACTAGAGAGAGATCAGAGAGGTAGAGATGCTCACATTTTGGTTAGTGCTTGTAGTTCCTCGGAGGACTTGTGTTATGCTGCCATCTGTATTTGCAGTAGTGTTCTTCCGTTGTCCTCCAGTATATGTGCTGTCGTCTGAATAGTGAGTGTGCTTCTTTTGCTATTCTGGGTTTATGCTGTCATCTGAGGAGCGTTTCTTCTGTCTTCCTTTGGGTTCCTTATTGTCCTCTGGACAGCCATTGGGCATGCTGTCCTCTGGAGAGTGTATGTAGTCCTCTCGCTCTCTCTTCTCTTCCCGTCTCTTTTCTCTCTCGTCTCTTCTCCATATTTATACAATTTTTCCAGAGTGCAATAGTTACGAGAGGTTCAAAATTCAATGGGTTCAAAATTAAAGTTCAAAATTACAATTTCTTTCATTGGTTTTCTTAAATTGGATGATGCGGTCATCCAACATGATTGGGCATCGATAAGAGTTGTTTTTGTACATATCATATTCTTAAGTGGACTGTGAACATATTAATTTTCAAGTGTTTTTGGCATATGGCATTGAACTTTTTTGGAGGTCAGCCAAGGAAATGATTTTTTGTTGTTAGGGCCCTTGACCAAAAATTTGGAACCCTTAGCAACCATGTCAGAAACATAATTTGGGGCCCATAGTAACCATACAACAGTGCCATGCAGGACGTGGCTCCAAACAACTAGCACTACTGCAAGGAATTTCACTGGTGCTACTTTATACAGTTCTAGTGTGATATATCATCAAAATTGAAACAGTGTTGACACTGTTAGTGCCTTAGAGTGGTTAAATGGAACTAACTTGAAGGGACCCTGAAAAGGAGATTTTTCTTGGCAGATAGATGGTGGCAATTATCTTAATAAGGTGATAGTCATATTGTTGAGAAAAATAAGTGTAACTTGTGAATGTTTTACATTCCTAGAGGACAGTTTGTAGCCTCACATCTCTACTATTCATGACCTAATTATATTGTTCATTAATATTTTTCAATATACAGGAGATAGATGTCTCTGTAAATATACTATTTATGATGCCATCACGCCTACAAGTTGCCACTTTCATGCATGCAGTGACTCATCTGGACATGTCAATGGCCTATGAAACTCCATCTCCAACAATTCCACCTACAGCCATAATTATGCCATTCAATTTGGATGTCTGGTTATTAATTTGTTTGAGCATATTAAGTATGATTATTGCAACTGCCATTGTATTCTGGCATAGCCCTGGCTGGAAAAGAGACTTTGTTGGAAATCCAAATTCTTTACTGAAAAATAAAGTATTTAATTTGGTAACATGGACATTTCTTGAAGATGGTAAGCAGTTTATAAAATTAGAGTTAAAATTGAGAATAAATGTAGCAGTCATTGGAGTTTTCCACGTCTTTAAAACCTTCCAATATCACCACCAGCATGAAATTCACATTTGTCACATGCATTTCTACCACATCTAAACCCTGATTCATATTATGCTGGTATATATTAGTCTAGTGTCATTATAGAATTTTTTGTCTCTGGGCTCAAAAACACACATAACAGCATGCGCAGCCGAGCCCTCCTGCCCCCACCACACTACGCTACAGATATCGAATTAATAAAAGCGTGCATGATTTTAAAAATATGCTGATAATTCACAATTTTTTTTCAGCTCTAAATTACCCGCCAGGAAGTGCTTCCAAAGTTATATATGGGACTTTGGTTGTGTCAACAATGGTTGTGTTCAGTTATTATACATCATCATTTACCTCCTTCTTAGCATATCAAGAAACTGTAATGCCAATAAGAAGCCTTCATGACTTAGTTCAAAACAAAGACTACAGTGCAATCACAGTTAAAAATACAAAATATGAAGAAATCCTTAGTGTAAGTATTATGTTCCATGACTAAGTTCACTTCCCAGATGTACTGCAAGCATTACTAACAGCCTTTGGTTTCGTTTGTTGACATTGTAGGCCCATTAACTACAAGGTCATTACAGCCCCATCTACTGCCTAGTTCTAAAGCAGAAACTGCATAGACACCACTCATAGGACGATTTCCCAAGCTGTCACCCATGTCTATGCTAATGGGAATTGTGTTGCTTAGCTTTAGTGATGAGGCGATAACTGGTGCGTCCATGCACAACTTGGTTGGAAGACTTGACTTCTCATATTGAGGTCAGATTGTTCAGAATTGCTTGGCAGCCAGTTGGTTTTCTCTCCATCAGTCACTAGCCATCTGTTATACATGGCTGAATGCAGCCTGGTTGGGAGGGCTGATTGGGGAATGGGGAATTGAAATACATCTGTGGCAGGGATGAGTCTGCAGGTTCTAACACTCCACTCACGTATATTTCCCACCAGGTCCACAACCACCTGACACACTACCACATCCTGACACTCCCACATCTATTTTGGTCTTCCCCCAATGAACCCAGGTGCATCTAACAACCTGCATCCCCAGAGCTCCTCATCATATATCAATCCATTTTGTCATGCTTTATGTGATGAACCCCCCATGGGTAATGTATTCACAGGGCCAGTGTGGTGAGTGCGTGAAATGTGCAATGGGAAGGCCCCCTGCATTTGGAGAGTTGAGTTTCTATTTTCTCTGGCATCGACACTTATTAGCACGTAGATCTTCCACTAGGTGTGATCTTCCCTTTGTGTCGGCGCTATTTGGTATGCTAACATTTTCAAATTTTTGGTGATATTCGCAGACAACCAAAAAGAAAGCACTGCTATTTTCAAGGCAGCAACCTCAGGAGTCCAGGTGAAGGTAGGGCTGAGG
>JAAFCE010006668.1:2942170-2977107 GCA_013389805.1 Trigoniulus corallinus
TCAGCCTTAAGGTGCAGGGCTCCACCGCCGATGCAAAGCATGTACCTGCATCTAAGGAGGCCTTAGGTGCAGTTAAATCCCTTTCCACCCCTTCTTCCTATCCTATCCGATTTATTTCCATATCTGGGGAGAATGGTGCAGCTTTGGGGAAGGCGTCGCCATTCCTTATTGCCAAAGCCATTAAGGGCGTTGCTGGTGACGTGACTTTGGTGAAGAAGCTACGCAATGGCACCTTGTTAATGGAGGCATCTGCCCATCACCAGATTGAGGCATTGCTTGAAATGCAGAACCTTGGTGATTTCCCCATTGTGGTCGAACCCCATCACACCCTTAACACCAGTAGAGGTGTGGTGCGGTGCCCCGACCTACGTGGGGAGTCAGAGGAGAACATAGTGGAGGAGCTCAAGGACCAGGGTGTGGTGGCTGTCTGCCGCACATTGGTTCGAAGGGATGGGGAATCCCACCCCTCTGACACCTTGGTGCTGACCTTTGGTAGGCCCAAGTTGCCAGAATACATCAGGGCCGGCTACCTCCACTTGCCAGTACGGCCTTTCATTCCGAGCCCTCTTCGCTGCTTCAAGTGCCAAAGGTATGGTCATGGCCAGAATTCCTGTTCTGCAAGGGCCATGTGTGGCACTTGTGGGCAGGTAGACCATTCCCCCGAGCCTTGTAAGACTGCACCTTATTGCACCAACTGTAAGGGAAATCACCCCGCCTCTTCTCGAGATTGCCCCACCTGGTTACAGGAATGTGCCATCCAGGAAGTGCGTGTCAAGAAGGGTATAAGTTTTCAAGATGCGTGGCAGCTGCTAGCCTTGCCAGGAACGCCAAGTCGTGGCTTGTCCTATGCAGGTGCTACAAAAGGTGGCTGCTGTGTCATCTGTCTGCACCCAGACGGAAATACTTCCACAACTCCTCCCACTCATCCGTTTTTTGCCCTCTCAGGGTCCACGGAATACCGGTCTGTGCTAGCATTGGCTGCCAGATAGATCCCGATCCCATGCCAGAGGTTTCTTCTGGTTCCATCACTGCCCCTGGCCCAGCCTCCTTGGAGGCCACAGATGCCTCCCATCAAACAAAGGCATATGCTTTGAGCAGCCCCCTTCCTGGCTCAGCCCAGCTGGCCCCCTCCATAGTGGTGGTGATGGGTGATAGAGGAGGGAAAAAAACAGGGACACCTCCTGCCCCTGCAGTGGGGCGTGTGTCTTTGGTTCGTCCACCCAAGCTCTTCGGCCAACAGCAGAAGGCAGTGAGTGGCAGCATGCCCCAAATGGGACATGATGGGGATTCCTCCTTTGAGATGGAGGAGGAAGACCCAATTGTAGGCATCCCTCCCTTGTCTGCTGTAGGATGGAAAAAAGGGAGGAATAGAAATAAACCTCCAAAGCCCACCTAATGGTGAATCTCCTTCAATGGAACTGTCGAGGTTTTTCCCACAAGAGGGACGAGATCACATTGCTGATCTCATGGCACAACCCCATCTGCATCTCCCTCCAGGAGATCCTCTGCTGTAGTGATTCCCCACTTTCGTTACGGGGCTACAAGATGTATGCAGACATCCGGCAGCAGGGAAACCACCCTGTGGGAGGGGTGGGAATCCTTATCCGGAATGGATGCATGCACACCCCAGTTACTTTGCAGACGCCTCTCCACGCCGTGGCAGTTTCACTGCAACTGAATGTGTCCACCACTCTATGTTCCCTCTACCTGCCTCCTGGGATTGATATCCCATGGGCAGACCTTGACTCCCTCACAGCCCAGCTTCCCAGACCCTTTCTGATTATGGGTGACTTTAATGCCCATAACCCCCAATGGGGATCGGACAGTCGCAACACCCGAGGGCTCATTGTGGAACATAGGGTGTCACACAATGGCCTCATTGTCCTCAACACTTGTGCCCCCACACATGTGATGACTGCCACTGGTGGTCTTTCCTGTATCGACCTCTCCATCTGCTCTCCTGGGTTGGCGCCAGGTCTGCAATGGGAGGTTCTGTCTGACCCTGGGGGAAGTGTTCACTTCCCCATCAGGATTAGCAGTGGAAGTGGGGCATTGCCCCAACAACCACCACGATGGTGTTTGTGTCGGGCAGACTGGAAAGAGTTTGCTCATCACATCCACTTTTGCCCACTGCGTGATTTTGATGGGGTTAATGATCTAGGGAGCCACTTCACAGAGGTGGTGATCAGGGCAGCATTGGCATCTGTTCCCCAGAGCTTGTGTAACCCTCCACGAGCACGGGTGCCATGGTGGACAGAGGACTGTCGGAGTGCGATTCGGGCCTGCAGAGGCTCACTTCGCCTATTCCAGTCTCATCCAACTGATGCCAATCGTGTCAACTACCTCAGATCCCGGGCATATGCACGACGGGTAATCCAGGAGGCCAAACGCTCCTCATGGAGTGAGTATATCTCCTCGCTTACCCACCACACACCATCCAAGAACGTCTGGGAAAAGCTGAGAAAAATCCAGGGAAGGTACTTACAATCTTGTGGCTCTGGTCTCCTTGTGCAAGGGAGACATTTACTTCTGCCTTGTGAGGTGGCTGAGGAGCTGGCAAGGACATTTGCAGCCATCTCCAGTTCCCAGCACTACACTGCAGCTTTCATCAAACAGAAAGAAGTGGCAGAACGCCTTCCAATTAACTTCTCTGGTGGTGTTGCTGAGAGGTATAACGACCCATTTACCCCTTGGGGAGCTGCGAGCAGCTCCATCACAGGCCCACGGGAGCTGGGAGCTGCGAGCAGCTCTATCACGGGCCCGGGATACTGCCACCGGTCCTGATAACATCCATTACCAATTGCTACGGCATCTACCTGAGAATGGTCTTTCCTACCTCGTTGAGGTTTTTAATTATATTTGGTAGCAGCACAACATCCCTGTAGGCTGGCGCGAGGCTATCATCATTCCCCTGCCAAAACCTGGAAAGGATAGTACCCTACCCACAAATTACAGGCCCATATATTTGACAAACTGTCTGTGTAAAACCATGGAACGCATGGTTAACTGGCGCTTGGTGTGGTATCTGGAACGACACAACTTTATCTCCAATGCCCAATGTGGCTTCCGTGCAGGCAGGTCTCCGATGGATCATTTGATCTCACTGGAGACAGCAGTATGTGAGGCTTTTCTCCACCGACAGCACTTGGTGGCTATCTTCTTTGATGTGGAGAAGGCGTATGATACCACATGGCGCCATGGCATATTTGAGACCTTGCACCAGTGGGGGCTCAGGGGTAATTTGCCCCTCTTCCTCCATAGTTTTTTGTCCAACCGGACCTTCAAAGTGCATGTGGGTAACACCTACTCCTCCGCCTTTTTGCAGGAGAATGGTGTCCCACAGGGGAGCATCCTCAGTGTGACGCTCTTTGCTGTTGCGGTGAACGGTTTTCTCTCCTCCATTCAGCCCCCGGTACAACCGTCCCTATTTGTGGACGACTTTTCCATCTGGTACCGGGGTGCCACAATGCATGGCATCGAGCGTCAGCTGCACTTGGCACTCAATAGTGCCAATGAGTTCGCCACCTCAAGTGGCTATAAATTCTCCCCTGAGAAAACAACAGTCATGCACTTCTGTCATAAGCGAGGGCTTCATCCTGAGCCTCAGCTTACCCTGAATGGGCACCTCCTCCCAGTTGTAGAGGCAGCCCTGGTTCTTGGTATCCGTTTTGACAGCCGTCTGACATGGGTCCCACAGTTGAAGGAGCTCAGGGCTAAGTGCCTTCGCTCCCTTAATATTCTGCGGTGCCAGCAGGGAACTGGTTTTGGGGCAGATCGAACAGTGATGCTTCGATTATACCGATCACTCGTTCGATCATGACTCGACTATGGCTGTAGTGTTTATGGCCTGGGCACTCCATCTACTCTCCGGATGCTGGACAGTGTTCATCGTGCTGGCATCCGGTTGTCCATTGGGGCTTTCCGCACAAGTCCCATGCTCAGCCTTTATGCTGAATCCGGTGAGCCGCCGCTGACTGTAAGGCGGCAGTGCTTAGCAGCTGCATATATTTTGCAGCTGAAAGGTCAGCCACAGCACCCTACACACCCAGTCGTTTTTAGTCGCACTCTGCGACGACCATACGATCGCCGGCCAGGGGTTCCCCCTCCATTTGGCATGCGGTGGATGGATGGTATCACTGGCCTGGGTGTGACCCTGCCTAGGGTGCAGCCTGTGCAACTGGCCTCTGTGCCGCCCTGGACAGTACCTGAGCCGATTTTTAATTTGACACTCACTGCCTTCCCCAAAGCCAGTACCGATAGGTCCATGTACCAGCAAGAGTTTGGACGCCTCTCTCTGACCTATCGGGGCCATGTTTTTGTTTACACAGATGGGTCGAAGGATGGCACCTCTGTGGGTTGGTCAGTCTTTACAACTGGTCATCTCATAGGGGGCCGCCTTCCAGGCGTCACCAGTGTCTTAACTGCAGAGCTAACTGCTCTGCACAGGGCACTGGAACTCATCCAATTTTTGAACCACCGACACTTTGTGGTTGCGACTGACTCCCTATCCTCCCTACAGCTATTGCACACCCTGTATAGCAGGAATACCATCGTCCAGGTTGTGCACAGTTTCCTGCTCATGATTCGTCAGCAGGGCAAGACAGTTTTGTTTATGTGGGTCCCGGGGCATGTTGGCATCATGGGGAATGAGAGGGCTGATGCCCATGCCCGTCATGTGGCCCACCTACCAGATGTTCCGAACACTACTGTCCCCTCCTCTGATGCTCTCCTGATGGTGTGGTGGGCTGTCCATGGGCAATGGCGGTCCCAGTGGTTTGTGGAGACCACCAACAAACTCCGCACCCTGAAGGACACCCCAGTGCACTGGGCGTCCTCATGCCGCCTGTCACGGAGGGAGGAGGTTGTGCTTGCTCATCTGTGAATCGGTCACACGTTCCTCACCCACTCCTACATATTACGGGGTGAGGATGAACGATGGTGTGACTGCTGTTGGGAGCCTCTCACAGCAGCACACATCTTCAGTTACTGTGAGAGATACAGTGAACTTAAATACCGACTGGGGGTCAGTCCAGAGCTCTCGTATTTGTGAAAGAGGCTGGCCTCTTTCACAAAATCTAATACATATGCTTTTGCGTTTTCCTTTTGTGTGTTTTGGCTTTTGCCTCTTTATGTTTGTATCCGTTTCGGCTTTTGCTTTTTATCTCTCTGTTTGTTTGGCTTTTGCCTGTTTTATCTTTGTCCTTTTTTGGCTTTTGCCTTCTTTGTATTTTTGTCTGTTTAGGCTTTTGCCTACTTTTTTGTGTTTGTTGTTGGCCTTTGCCCTTACTTTTTGTCTGTTATTTGTTTGGCTGTTGCCTTTTGTTTTGCTAATTTTATTGGGCTTTTGCCCTTATTTATTTTCACCATGGTGGGATGGTTACTTACACCCCCCACCATGGTGATTGTCTTTCTGGGCCCTAATGACCATTGAAGTTGATGGGCCCTAAAACACAAACGAACGATGTGTTAGGTATGGACACAGAGGTAAACACGCAGATTCACATGAAATCGCACAATTTGGGCTAACACACATAACAATGAACAATTTGAGAGTTTGACAATTTTCTAGTGTTTGCAAGCACTTTGAAATGCAAGTAACTAAATTGGTCTATTTGCATTAAATCACACCTTCACTGTAGCACTTTTGCTTTTTAATAGAGTGAATAGCATCACAAAGAAGCCAATGGTTGTTGTCAATGAGTTACATGTGAAAGGTTACTGTTTTTCATAACACTGCACTACACACAGCAGTAACCCTTTATTTAAAAAATTGCCTTCTGATGGAAAAAAACTCAATTTTTTTTTGCATTTTTTGGACTCCTTGGACAAGTTTAAGGTCACTTGCTAAGCATTATTCTAAAGAAAAATTTTGAAAGAGAAAAATTTTCATGTTCCCATTTGGGAACATTGGCGCTTTACACTTAGTAAAATTTCAAGATTCATCCAAAGGGTATATATGCGGAACTAGAATAATGCATTAAACACACGCAAAACTAACACACGAAACACAGCACAGATAACTACTCCGACTGTCCTTTCAAAACTTATAAACTATTATCCCGATAAGAATAGGGCATCTTCTGTAGAACTATGACAGAGGCACAACATGGCCACCTGACGCTACTCATCTTCACCTTGTCTCAACATCTTTCATTGTCTACCTCTGTTTCATCCATCCTGTTTCACTATCTTCTTCCTCTTTGTTCTTCTTTTACTTCTGGTTTTTCCCCCTGTTTTCCTGCTCAAGCTTGTGGCGCCACCCATCGAACGCATCACTCTGCCATCGTCACTCTGCATCTCCTTAAAGCTTAAAAATACATATTCAGTTGTAAAAAAGTAAAGGTAGTCATTATGCCAAAATACAAATTTTTACTAGCCCATGAAAACAAGGAAAGTAATGCAAATGAAGATTTTTCTTACATTCCTTGCATTGTAGTCTAGTTTTTCCTAAGACTGCTACATCTGTTTTGCCTTGCTTCAATTAAATAGTGATTGTCAATAATTCTTGCTGATTTCTGTTGGGTGCACCCTTGGTCCTGGTCTAGTTCTAATTCTAAGTTTCACCCTTAGAAGAGCAATAACAACCTAACTCCTGAACTTCAACTGGTCCATTCCTGTGCCATGCAATTCTCCATATAACAACCAGCTTGCAACAATGCTCAAATTTAGACCATTAGCAAATAAATTTCACCCCCGCTTTTTCCTTCTCAAATGTGGCTAATAATTTGCCAGAAGTCTGTGACAGATGTCAACTCCCTGCATCCCATAATGTTTTATAATATTTGGATGGGGGACTTTTATTCTTTTCCTCTCCTTGCAAGAAAATGTGTTGGCTGCTGTCATGTATGTTACAATGAAGAGGACACATGTGGTGACCCACAAGCCAAAGGTCTCCCTACTGCTGACAAACTCTGTAAACTAAAGGTCATCAACTTTTCTAGGAATAAGAAGGTCAGCACACACACCTGAAACCTGTACCCTTAACCTCTGCTGATCTATGACTGCAATAAACCATAAAAATATATACAGGGTGTCCATTAACTCAGCAAGAAAAAACGTATTTTAGAGGGTGCCAAACTAAGCATTTTTAGCATAGGAATGTAGGGTCCAAAGTCAAGCCTTAATTAATGCCAAGCAAAATAAGGTGTTGTATTTGATTTCGCCATACTTGCTTCCACATCAGTTAACAGGCCACATGAATCACGTTTTTCTACAAGAACAGTTGCCAGAAGTTATGGCAAACATTCCACCTCAAATTCACCAACAGATGTGGTTTCAGCATGATGGAGCCCCAGCACATTTTACCTTGAATGTGTGAGCTCAGCTTAATTACACCTTTGGGGACTGCTGGATTGGTAGAGGAGGACCTGTTCCTTGGCCACTATGATCACCTGATTTGGCACCAATTGATTATTTTCAGTGGTGACACATTCAAAGCCAAGATTATGCAACCCCTGTCGACTCTGCTGAGGATCTTGTGGCCAGAATTGCAGTTGCTGCTGGAGATGTACAGAACATGCCATGGATCTATGAAAGTTAGACAATCACTGAATAGACGTTGTGCAGCATGCATAACTGCAAATGATAACGACTTTGAACATTTACTGTGAAAACTTTACATGTCTACCGACACCTTATTTTGCTTGCCGTTTGTTAAGGCTTGACTTTGGACCCTACAATCCTATGCTAAAAATGCTTAGTTTGGCACGTTTTTTTTATTGCCGAGTTCACGGACACCCTGCATATGACACTGTACCAAATTATAGTCAGTTAGTATTAAAGCACTTCATTGATCTCCATGTCTCATCCTTTCTGTCTGCAAGGACACAACATTAAACTGGCGACATGTATAGGATATTAGAATCTACAGAAAAAAGGACAATAACAGTGCAAGTGAATTAGTGAATGGTGAACTGAAAATTAGTGAATGGTGAACTGAAAATTAGTGAAAAGGGAACTTAAAATGGCAGCATTCTTAGGGAATGTAGAAGTCTTTGACCAACAATCCATGGACTGGACAACATATGTGGAATGCTTTGACTTCTTCTTCCAATCAAATAAAATTGAAGAAGACAGAAAGCAAGCAGCACCCTTTAAGGTAAATTGGACCAAGGATGTACAGCCTCCTCAAAAACCTAATTGCTCCTGCCACACCAGATCAAGACTTATATGGAACTCATACAAGTACTGCACAACCACTTCTCACAAAAACCCATGAAAATTGTAGAGTGGTACTGGTTCTACAAAAGAGACTAGAAACAGGCTGAGTCTCTTCAAGAATTTATTGCCAAGCTACAATGCCACACTATGTATACACTGCAAATTTGGGCCCAGTCTTAATGAAATGCTGTGTGAGAGATTTGTTTGTGGCATAAATGACTCACAAATATAGAAGAGACTTCTGACAGAGAACTCCTTCAACTTCAATAAAGCTATCTGAACCTGAAGCTTACGAATTCTGCATAGCTGAACCTTAAATTGCTGCATGAGAAAGAAGCTTTATCCTAAACACTTAATCTCTTGCTCCTTTGTCACCTCCTCACTCCCTGAGCATATGTGACCACCATTTTCCTGTCCTGCCCAATTGAAAGCTAAAGGCTCTCTATTTTTCATGGTCTCTTTCAAGCTCCCTTTTCTATCGCTGCTCTCTGGCATCCCTAAGTGATTCCAGTTAGCAATGCATCCACAAACAAAATAAAAAGGTACAGACTTAATGCACCCCAACCTTAACTTGGAGCCTTCAATATTTCCTAAAGTAGTCCTGACCCTGGCTATGGAACCATTAAACATATTCTGCACTATCCTAATGAATCCTTCTTCTTTCCCTCTTGTTTTCTTAATGCCTTCCACATTACCTGTCCTTAACACTTTATCTGATGATGAACAATGGACTAAAATCAATGATTACACTTCCCCTGAATTTGTTAACCTTTCAGCACACACATTGGTTGTATGTGACCCAAGATATTTTTCACTTTATTGTTTTAGGATGTAGGAATGCCGCTAAATATTGTGATTTCTTGTAAATAACTTATCTGAATTAGTTTACTTTAGTGTTGTTTGGAGGCCTACATTAGTGCAGTTATTTTTACATAGGGTTATTGCCGCCTGGCATATGCTACCAGTGCCATAATGCGGGTGTGGCGAAGAAAGCACAACAGGGTTTGGGGAGAAAACCGGGGAGGCGCAAGTTAGACACGTGCCTGTATGCCTGTATGCACTGTATGCCAGTGGTTCTCAATCTTTTCGAAGTCGGGGAACACTAAACTGACATTTTACTAGCACAGAACACTTACAATTCAAAAAAGATTTTCAAGCAGGTTGTACACCTTCTACACTTGGTATTTACTACATCATTATACCCTTATCCCGCCTGTGGCAGTGTCGGTTCTGCGGGTTCTAGCCCTCCACTCTCGTCTATCTCCCGCAGTTCCCCGTCCACCCCACATACTGTCACATCCTTACGGACAACCTGTTCCCACATCTGCTTTGGTCTTCCCCTGCCCCTGGTGCTACCAACCACAGCATTCCTTGAATTAACCTAACGAGCTCCTCTTCCCGTCTTCGCATGACGTGTCCATACCACCTCAGCCTATTCTCCCTCATGGTATCGGCGATGTCCACCACCCCAGCCTCCAATTACCTCTAATATGCTAATTCCTAATTCTGTCAGTTCTCGACACGCCACACGTAACACGCTTTGAGTACCACTGCTGTATGCTACTGTGTAACTGATTTTTAGTAATACCAGTAAGTCATTTGACTCAACGTAATTCGTTTTGGTACTACTGATATTGATTGCATCAAACAGCTGCAACTCTCTTGAAATAGAAAAGTAATTTTTAAATTATAAGTTCATTAAAAAGCTGAATATTATTAATACATATGTAATACTTTATCAATAAATAAAAGTTTAATGCAAACTGAATTTGACCCATTGTATTTCAAGCCGACGTATGTGGCTATGTTACATATAGCCACGTGTTTGCTGAACAGCCATTTAGCGGGCTTCAAAACTTAAGAAATGGGCCTCAAAAGGGCTTGAAAAGGGCCTCAAAATCGAAATAGCCTAGGCACTCTCAATACCTACATCCGGCACTGGTGCTGAAGTGTTAAGAGTCTTGTCTGGGTGCTTTCTTTAGAAATAAAATTGGTCTTTTTTCTTTTAAATATCCTGTTTAGAAAGCAGAAGCTGGAGATTTAAGAATGATATGGAGCAAGATGAAGATAAACGAAAATGTAAACTTGAGAGAAAACATTTCTGACGCCATTTTGAGAATGTATAGAGGACCTCACGTTTTCCTTGGAGATGGAGCAAGCATAATTTCGGCAATGAAAAACAATTGCTCCATATCACTAATTAGAACATCATGGTTCAGAGAATATGGCTATATAGTCACAAAAAGCAACTTTCCATATAGCAGAGTATTTTCTCTAAGGTATGTATGCAATATAGTAATGTAATCTTCACTGTGGCACCATTGTACAAGCAAACCTTGACCTTAAAATGTTCACAATCTAGTGGGCATTAGGGAACCAAATACTATTAACTGCTTTCGAGCCATAGGCTCACCTGGGGTTCCCAAACGTTTGCGTTTTGTGGAGCCTTTTCTGGATGTTGGCTTCTTCACGGTGCCCTGTTAACCTATTTTTCCCATCAGTGCAAGCAGTGGCGTCACTAGGGGGTGCGGGCCGCACCGGGAGACACCACTCGCACCATGAGAAATGGGGTGACACCAAAGCACAAGAGGCTTTTTCGGGAGGGGTCACCATGGTGTCACCGCACCGGGTGGCGCTAACCCTAGCGACGTTACTGAATGCCAGATTTAAATATAGAGAGCCCCTAGGCTATTTCAATGTTGAGGCCCTTTTGAAGCCCTTTTGAGGCCACTTTCGTAAGGTTTGAAGCTTGCTAAATGTTGAGGCCCTAGGCTTCAGCCTACTTAGCCTAGTGGTAAATCCGGCACTGTTTGCGATGCTCAACACCAGTTTCGGCTGTTGTCCCCCGTACTCGCATTTAGTATATGGAATATTCTAGAGCAGTGTTTTTCAACCAGGGTTCCGCGGAACATAAGGGTTCCGTGAGGTCCGCCCAAGGGTTCTGTCAATGGCAAGGTAAAATATAAAAACAACAATGAAAACACAAGAAACGAGCACGACTTTTGTCTGTCGAAGATGAACTTCGGGTGTCTCTCTCAAACATTAGGCCACGAATTCAACTGCTTATGCTAACACACACAGACACACCTGTATCAACTAATGTCTTTTTTTCTGTCACTGTATGGGGTTCCGCGAAAGGTCTAAATGTTCCAAAGGGTTCCGCAAGAAGTCTAAATGTTTCAAAGGGTTCCGTTCGAATAAAATGGTTGAAAAACACTGTTCTAGAGGTTTCCAAGTGAAGGTTGGAGGTCACCAAGGTTCAGCACTTAGTCCATTCCACTTCATTCTGACGAGGTGCTGGCCCCCCTACTTATTTTGGAATATTTCGCAGTGCTTCTGTAAGGAAGCCGCGGGAAACACTTTGGGAAAGCCTTTACTAATTACTTTATATAAAGCCAAAACTAGTTCTATAAGAAACCCATGTGCCGCCCTATAGAAGTGTTGGGTACCAATTAAGTTATGCGACGTAATGGATTTGTTGGACGGCATTTTTAAAGCATCTGGCAGCGTGGGGCGAATTCTTGCACCTAGGAATTTTGCCGATTTACACGTTGCCTGTAGGAAGGGTTCTTTATGTGCAAGGGACGTCGTTACGCATACGATACAGGGCCACAGCTTTTTTCCTCACTCCGACGGAAGGCGCACTGAGGGCTTCGCTCTAGCCCTAACCCACCTTATTTACGTAGTATCGAACATGATATCACTGACACAGTTATTGAGGACGCTACCTCTGCGCCTGTTAAGTGGTTCACTGGATACAGAGTATGGTAGTTCACTGAGCAAATGACTAGCCAACTGCAACGGTGGTGATAGTCATTTTTAAAATTTCAGAAGTGAAATTATTTCCAACGTGGCTTTGAGGCGCATAGGTAAAGCATGCTCTAGTACTTACCGTTCTAGATGCTTATCGTTCTAGATTTACTAACGTAACCCGCCGCGGTGGCGTAGTGGTTAGCTCACTCGGCAACTACGCCAGTAGTTCTAGGTTCGATACTGGACCGTGGTGGGTCGGCTTCTTTCGGGCGAGAGAGAAGCCGCGAGTGTGCCTTCTTTCGGATGAGAAGTAAAACCGAGGTCCCGTGTGAGTGTACGATGGCACTTGCACGTAAAAGAACCCTCTCTACTACGCAACGGGTAGATGAGGCAAAATTTCCAGGTGTAGGAGCTCGCCCCCTGGCGTCGGTAGCATTCCCCAACGAACACTAGACCGACGATAAATAAGCGTAGGGGTGCAGCTTTGGCCGGCAACCGGCTGCAGAAAAAACTATGTCCAATATATCACCCTGTGTCCATTCAGAGGGACAAATGGGTACCCGACCCTGCCATAGGCGGGAAAAGGGTTAGGAGTTGCTTTGTTTGCTAGATTTACTAACGTGCCGTGTTAAAGTAATATATAGTAGGGTACCCTTACTTCCGGTTTGTTACAGGAAATGGAAATTTCACCAATTGATTGGTAGTACGCTCGGCAACTGCGTCAGTAGTACTAGGTTCGATACTGGACAGAGGCGGGCTGGCTTGTTTTGGGGGAGGGGGCAGAGGCCCCGAGTGCACCTCTTTTCGGATGACAAGTAAAACCAAGGTCCCGTGTGGTGTAAGATGGCATTTGCATGTAAAACAACCCTTTCTACTTTGCAATGGGTAGATGAGGCAAAAATTTTCAGGTGCAGGAGTCGCCCCCTAGCGTCGCGGGGGGAAGGGTTTGCAGGCCCCAACGAACAGTAGACCGACGATAAACAACCGTAGGGGTTGCAGCTTTGATCGGCAACCAGCAGTCCATAATCTCGCCCTTGTGTCCGTTCAGAGGGACAAGATGGGTACCCGACCCTGCCATAGGCGGGAAAAGGGTTAGGAGTTGCTGATTGGTTTGGCGTTATTTACTGTAGATTACCCTGTACATGTACCTGCCACGTGCCAATAAAATTGCTCTACGTGCCATAGGTTCGTCACCCCTGCTCTAGTTTCTCCACGGATTAGGCACAATACATCACAGCACCTGCATAGATAACACTTCCGCAACAGGTTGATAAACTTCACATTGCCTTTAGCTGTGGGAACACCATTAAAGCAATTTCTAACCCTTTTCAAGCCATCTTGTCCCTCTGAATTGACACAAGGGTGAGATATCGTCGGTCTACTGCTCGTTGGGGCACCCCACCGACGTCAAGGGCGACAGCTCCTACAGCTGGAAATTTTGTCTCATCTACCATTTGCACAGTAAAGAGCGTTCTTTTACGTTCAAATGTTATCAAATACCACAAAAGACCTCGGTTTTACTTCTCATTTGAAAGAACGAGCACTCGGGGCTTCTCTCTTGCCCGAAAGAAGCCAACCAAAATCTTTGCAGTATCGAACCTGGAATCACTGAGGCAGTGAATCACACGTGCTCAGTGCCGGATTTACCATTAGGCTAATTAGGCTGAAGTCTAGGGCCTCAACATTTAGCGGGCTTTAAAATTTAAGAAACGGGCCTTAAAAGGGCTTGAAAGAGGTCTCAAAATTGAAATAGCCTAGGGCGTCTCAATATCGAAATTCGGTACTGCACATGCTATTTATTTCTGACCAATGGGAAAGCCATTAAATACCAAAAATAATCATTTCCCATTCCAGCATACTTCATCTAAGGGAAGGTGGTATTCTGCAAAGACTGAGCAGAATATACATGACGAGTAGTCGACCACCATGTGAAGTAGCAAAACGTGAACAATCTTTGGGACTTCAAGAAGTAGCAGGTGTATTCTATATTTTATTATGTGGTATAGCACTGTCCATTTCATGTGCAATTCTAGAATTCCTAATGTTCATAATTCTCAGTAAGCGTTAGACAGTAGTCACTGGTAATATACTGTACAGTATATTGTTTACCTAATCCCTCAGCAAACAATAATAATTAATCAAAAGCAGTAATGCACCAAATTGCCATAGCTTAGGCCCTATTATGTAGGATGTGCTATTTTTCCGTTGCTGAATATCTTTGCGTAAAATTGTGCAAACAATAGAGTCTTTGGTTGGCGCTATGGGTATGGGGGAAACGGTAATAAATACAGGAAGAATGGGAAACGGGAGATAAGATGGTACACACAGTGGCGGCATGTGGTAAAGGTCCCAAATCCATTACCGACATGTTTAGTTACAAGATGCAGCACGTGCATGTTCGAAATGTTCCTGTATCTTGGTAACTTTTTGTAACGCATGTGCAAAATCCATTTTCTTCTGCTCATGTAGGTGGACGCAACAAAATGACTGCAACACAAACTCTCTATGAAAATATAAATAGACAGAAACTTAGTGATCTTAGCAATTACAATTAACATAAAGTTTAGGAGTAGACCTAAACTAATGCAGAAACTTCATGTCATGTACAGAGTGCAACTTATCATACTGTATATGGAATTTTTGATTTTTTTTTTCGAATTTCTTAGCAGTATTTTCCTGCTCTGGGCTGCATTTGTTAGCGTGCTACATTGAAAAAAACTTACCAGACAGCTAAATTTTCTTGCTTTGCTCATAAGGCATTTGGTTTTTAAATACATAGTTTTTTTCTTTGTAAGAACGTTTTTCACATACCGTAAAATCTCACGTAGTGCCCGCGGATTATACGTGAAACATAGGGTCATTTAGTGCGGACTGTATGCGAGGGCGGACTATAAATGAAACCCAGGGTTCTCAATGAAAACTGCTCTTCATTTTCTGAACATTTTATTACACTTAACAACACGATTTTACACAGTACGTTCTTATTTATATGATAATGCAATATAAAATCTTTCACATTTCAATTTCATCGTCAGGGCAATCTGCGATTCCATGTTCAAATTCATTTGATCCCATTCCCCCTACAAGTTGCGCCACTGGCTATAGCAGGAATTTTAAAGTGCGGACTATACATGAGAGCGGACAATATTTGAAACATACCCATCACTAATGCGGACTATATTTGAGGTGCGGACTTTACGCGAGATTTTATGGTATTTGACATGCCCTTAATCAGGGACGGCCTTAGGGCAAGGCGAACGAGGTGACTGCCTTGGGCCCTGCGCTGGTGAATAAGAAATACTTGATACTGGGGCCCCGCTATCGTCTGCTGCCTTGGACCCCTCTATCGCCTGCTGCCTTGGACCCCTCTATCGCCTGCTGCCTTGGGCCCTGCAAACTCTAGGGCCGGCCCTGCCCTTAATTGAAGTCCTCAAAAGGACCTCACTACTTAACTATTCTAAAGTGAAGGGTTGTTGAGTGGAGTTGGCTATTACATCCACTAATAACAGGCGGACCCTTATGATAGTGGATGGGGCAGGGGGCATCCATAAATAAGGGGGAGTCAGGAATGGGGGACGTTTAGTAATCTACACAATAAACTGTTTAGTTACAATTTCACTTCTTGTCTCTGAAGCGACAATAAGATTATAAATTTGCATGAGAATGATTGATGAAATTAAAATTTTTAACTCATAGATTGCTACAGTTCTAAAAAAGCAAAACAAAAGCATTGGATTCTTATAATTTGTGAGTTTCTTGTTAACTAAAATTAGTGCAAACTGTATGAATTACACTAAAACGTTAATGCTACACAGTACAGGGATACCTTGACTTAAGAGTTTAACACGTCGTGAGACTGAGTTCATTACTCGAATTCCTCGTATGTCAAATCATTATTTTCATAGAAATAAATTGAAATGCCTTTAGTCCGTTGCAGCCCCAAAGCACCCTAATTTTTGATATTGGGTTTTAGATAAGAAAACTTGCATTCATAAATAAGAAATGTAAACACATTATAAAAGGCATCTTTGTTAAATAGAAATTTCTGCCGATTTCCTCTATGTGAATTGCCCTATTCCCGATTTCCTCAATTTCAATTGCCCCATGGCTATTAGCGAAAAACAAAATTAAATAAATAAAAATATATTATTCATGTGATTTATCCAAGATATATAACGAATGGAACAGTTTAATTGAAATGACCTTCCTCCTTGGTATGCCCATTGGAAAAAAACCCAATATTCTCTTACCTATATGTATCTGAAAGAAAATTTAATTTCAATAACTCTTGATCTCAATAACCAGGGCTGTTGTTGCGGTGGTCACAATTGCAAGTTCTGACATCTTGTCAATTGACCTCTCACCCTCAGGTTGCAGGTCACATCTTACCTATCTACCCCATCCCTTCCCCAAAATAAGATCGGTCACAATGACAAATAACACTAAGGTGACAACTGGTCCATTGTCCTCTCCTCCTCAGGACACAGGTTGCATCCTGCCGACCTTCCCTTTCCCTTCTCAGAATAAGAAGAAGGATGTGACTAAGCTCACATCTGGCCCTTTACCCCTCCTCTGCCTCACATGTGAATAATGTACCCCTTTTGCTTAGGGCATTAACAATTGCCTGTGCAACTGTATATAAACACATGAAATCTGTAAATAAAGATCAGATATTCACCAGCAATCATTCTTGCTAGTTGTCGTTATTTCTTCACAGAACCAGCTAACCAGCTAGTCCTACCCTGGCCTAGCCAAGTCAACATAAATCTAGTTGAATTGCTGCAGTCATCAAACTCAACAGTCCTTCTCAGGACTCACCAATAGGCCAAGTCAACACCAACCATGTAGCACTGCAACAGCCATAATGAGGGCGTGGTGAAGAAGGCGGCCGCCACAGGCGCAACTGGGTTTAGGGCACAAAATGTTTTAAGTTTTTTGTCATTATTGGGTTACAGGCAAGCGAAAGTTAGACACTTGCCACAGGCGCTTCATACTCCCATTATGGTACTGTCAATAACCCTTTTGCCTTCATGCATCTGCTAGGAATTGTGAGCATTGAACTAATCTCTAAAACGTCAAAATTATTGGTCAATATTCTCTTGGAAACACTGATTTCTATCTAATTGAAAATTAGAGGTGGTCAAAAAAATAAGAGTGTTGACACAAAACTACATGTGTGTAATACCAAATCATTAAAATAACAATTAAGTATAGCAATTAATATTTTGTTGCCTGCCCTTTAGCATCAATGACAGCTGCACATCTTCTTGGGATGGAGTTGACAGGGACTTTGATTTCCTCTCAAAGTAATTCTGTGTTTGAGGTTTTTGTAACAGAAACTCGAATTTTTAACTCTTTCTACAGATTCTCAATTGGATTCAAATCTGGTGATTGAGATGGCCATAGTAATGTCAATATATTTTTGCTAGTGAACCAATTTGTTTCTAACTTGGTGGTATGTTTTGGATGTTATCTTGTTGATACACCCAAATGGAGATAGATTATATGTTCATGTTTTGTTTTATACTTTCTATTTCGATGACTCATTATTTTGGCCAACCTTCTATTGGGACGTTTATATATTCCACACATCACTCTTGTGCAAGTGTTTCTATAACCTTTGAATTGCAAACACTCCTTCTAGAATAGTCTAGATCAGCGCTTCCCAACTTGTGGCACACATACCACTGGTGGTACACGAGTTGCTGGTTGGTGGTATGCAAAAAATAATCAATAATGGCAGACATAAAAAATAAGAAAAAAATGAAATCATGAAAATATAATAGAAACAATTTTCTTATAAATCATAAAAATTATTTTAAATAATAATATTATAAAGTAAAGTTGGTAATATGTATAGACAATGTTTGGCAATTTCCTTAAGAATATTAATATAATATAATAATCATAATATTAAATTTTAAATTAAATTTTAATAATATTAAATTTTTAATTAATATTAAATATGAAATAATAATATTAAACTTTGAGTTCTGGAAATTATGGTCACCCTATAAAATTTATAATGCAAATAAAATTAGACTATTTTTCAATCCTTTTTTTCACTGGTATGGCTAATGGTGGAGTACTTGACCTGGAGAAGGCATATGATAGTGTCCCCACACAGTTACTATGGAGTGTTTTAAGGAAGTAAAGGGTTGATGAAGGCCATATTAGGATAGTGCAGGATATGACTGAGGGTTCCATTGTTAGGGTGAGGACAGCATGGGGAAACACTGCATGCTTCAAGGTTCAGGTTAGTGTGCATCAAGGGTCAGCACTTAGCCCATAACTATTCACTGTAGTAATGGATGAGCTGCTAACGGGAATATGGGAATGGATCCCTCAGTAACTGGTATTTGCTGATGATGTGGGAAAGCTTGAGGGGTCCAAAGAGGATGCACAAAAGGGCCTACAAGATATTTAGACAGCTATGGAAGGAGGGGGTTTTAATGTAAACATGAAGAAGATGGAGTACCTAGCTTTCCATTTTAGCGACCAGTGGCAAGGGTGTGAGATCCATTGTGGCAGTGAGGGCATACCAGTGGTGCTACAGTTTTGTTACTTAGAATCATTTTTCCAGAGCAATGGGGAGATAGATTCTGACGTTACCCATAGGATTAATGCCAGATGGCTAAAGTGGAGGCAGGAAAGTGGAGGTCACAATAAAGTTAAAAGGCAAAGTTTTCAGAATGGTCGTTAGGCCCCCTTTGCTTTATGACTCAGAGTGTTGGGCAGTTAGGAAGAACCATGGAAGAATGCAAGTTGCTGAGATGTGAATGCTGCGCTACATGACTGGGGTGTCACAAGCTGACAGAGTCCATAATGATTACGTTACAGGTAGCTTGAGGGTGGGAGATATCACAGAAAAGATGAGGGAGAAGCGGTTGAGGTGGTATGGGCATGCGATGAGGAGAGAGGAGTAGGAGCTTCTTAGGTCCATTATGGGTAAGGAGGTGATTGGGGGCACCAGGGGTAGGGGAAGACCAAAACGGACGTGGGAGCAGGTGGTGCAGAGGGACATGGAGACATGCGGGGTGGGGGGACTTGGTGGGGGATAGGTGAGGGTGGAGGATCAGAACCCACAGACCCTCCCCTCCCACAGGCGGGAGGAGGGTATGATGATGATGATGGCCAATAGTAGAGTACAGTAGTCCAATTTGCTTTCCCTTTAGGCAGAGGTTATCTTGGGAAATTGAAATGATACAAAGGAGGGCTGCAAGTATTGTGGTGCATCACTTCTCTCATAGGTTGAGTGTCTCAGACATCATCACAGAATTAGGGTGGGACTCCCTACATCAGAGGCGGGTATCTGACAGCATTAAGCTTTTTTCACAGACTGCTGAAATTAGGATATGAGGGCAAGGGCGGATCCAGAGGCTGGCTCAGGGGGGGTGATTATGATTCTGGGGGGGGTGATATTATGATTCTGAAGCAAATTGTAAGTTTCAGCCAGTCCGAATTCCAAAAGTAGCCAGGGATCCGTGGATCCCGTGGAGCCCGTGGATCCGCCACTGTATGAGGGTACCACGGGGGGCAGCTTATCCCTGGTGGACTATAGGGGAGAAAGCATAATCCCTCAAAACTGAAGGAGGTTGGGGCACGAAGGGTGATTCAAGAGTCATTCCAAGCACCATTCAAGAAAGGAATTCTCTCAGAGAGGATAATGTAAGTTTCTTCAAGAAGGTGCCATTATATCAGGTATGCAATATTTGGCTGAATAGATGTTACGCTTCAGGTTCCTTGGGGGTTCAATGGGTTATAAATTATGAATGAGAGTCATTCTCTCCACTGCCAATTTGGCCTGTCAGGGATGCATGCAGTGTATTCAATTAGAATTAGAAAATAACACACTCACAATATCAACATTTCATGAAATACAATCATTTTTATGAAGTGGTACAATTTAGCGTAATGTACTACCAAGTGGTACATCATCATCATACCCTTAACCTGCCTGTGGCAGGATCGGTGTCTGCATTCCTGAGATACACCTGACTAGCTCCTCTTCCCCTCTTCTCATGACGTGTGCCTACCACCTCAGCCTATTCTCCCTCATTTCTTCGGCGATGTCCACTACCCCCAAACTACCTCTAATATCCATATTCCTGATTCTATCAGCTCTAGACACGCCACTCATATATTGCAGCATACACATCTCAGCTACTTGCATTCTATTCACGTGGCTCTTCCTCACTGCCCAGCACTCTGATCCATAGAGCATAGCTGGCCTAACAATTGTTCTGCAGAACTTTCCTTCAACTTGATTGGGACCCTCCTATCACACAGCACGCCACTTGGCTGTCTCCATTTCAGCCAGCCCCCCATTGATTCTATGAGTCACATCAGAGTATATCTCCCCATTGTTTTGGAATGTGGATCCTAAGTACTTTACCTCTTGCACCTTTTTCACCAGTTCGCCACTTGAGCATACGTCACCGTGATTTCCCTGTCCTTCCCAATTGAAAGCTAAATACTCTGTCTTCTTCATTTTAATCTTTAGCCCTCCCTTTGCTATCGCTTGTCTAACATCATTTAGTCCCTTCTCTATCTGTTCTCTGCAGTCACTAACTTTTCTGATATTGTTGGCAAATGCTAGGCACTGAGGGGCCCAATCTCCTACCCCTGTAAGCAGTTCGTCCAAAACAGGATGGAAAGGTATGGGCTAAGTGCAGAACCTTGATGCACACCAGCTTTCACTGGGAAGCCCCCTGTATTCCCCCAAGGTGTCCTTACCCTGCCTGTGGAGCCATCATACATATCCTGGATTATTCTAATGAATCCCTTTGTTTGTTGGTGTTTAAGGTCCCATCAACTACAAGGTCATTAGAGACCTATCCACTGCATAGTTCTAATGCATATGCTGCACAGACACTACACAAATGCAACGATTATTGGGTATTAGCAGTACCCAGCTTTCCTGGGCGACCACCCACGTCAGTACTAACTGGGCTTGCGTTGCTTAACTTCAGTGATCAGACGAGAACTGGTGTGTCCAACGCAAATCGCCACTCCCTCTAATGAATCCCTCTTCAATCCCCCTTTTTTGTAATACTTCCCAAACTACCTATCACTGGACACTGTCAAAGGCCTTCTCCAGATCGGTAAAGATGGCATGGAGGTCTTTCTTTGCTGCCCTATACTTTTCTACCATCTGCCTCAGAATGAAGATTGGCTCCATTGTGGGCCTACCTGGCATAAATCCAAACTGATTTCCATGGACACTAGTTCTATCCCAAAGGCGACGTTCCATTACTCTCTCCCAGAGTTTCATGGAATGGCTCATTAGCGTTATACCTGTATAATTACTGCAATGGTACTATCCAGCTCTCCCACCATGCAGATAGCATTTTATCTCCACTTGCTATTTTATTGAAATGTTTCCCTAACCACCTAGTACCTGTCGTCCCTAGGCTATGCCATACTTGGATGGGGATTCTGTCTGGGCCTACTGCTTTATGGCCTTTCATCTTCCAAAGTGCTCTGACTACTTCTTCCTCCATAACACTGTCTACAACCCCTGCTGATGCAGGATAGGTGGAGGGACCCACCACTCACCTTGCTGCACTCAAGAAGTTCTGGAAGTATTCTTCCCACCTGCTCTTCACCCCAAGAGAGGAGAGCAGGATCATACCCTCACTATCCTTCATTGTTATGGCTTGTGGTATATCTTTAGCTGCCCTGTCTCTAGCCTTGGCCAGTTTGAATCTTCTCTCTTCCCTTCCTTTCCCTGCTCATAGAGGGCCTCATATTTCTGGTGCTTGGCCAGGGCAATGATCCTCCTAGCAGTGGTCTTGGCCTGCCTATATTGGGTCTTTGACTCCTGGTCCCCTGTCTCCTGCCACGTGTGGAAAGCAGCCTTCTTTTGCTTGATGGCTGCTTCTACCTCCTCATTCCACCGCCATGTCTCCCTGTTCCCCTGGAATGTGCCTCCTGCTCTGCCCTGTCCTAAAATGGCTTTTCCACAAGTTCTAATTTTTCTGGTGACCCAGTCCCTAATGGCATCAGCTGTCCTATCCCTATCCCAGTTTACCTGCCTGTGCACTTGTATAAATTCCTCAGTTTTGGCAGATAGTTTCCACCATCTGATGACCTGCTCTCCTTTGCAGAAATGTGCCTTGCCTGCTGCCTTCACTAAGATCTCTATCATAAGTAGCCTATGACCACAGCCCTTTCGGAAATTTTGACAGGGAGTGCCCAGCAATCATGTACCTCTCATCGATGCCTCCCTCTAACCATAAAGAAATCTATCTGTGACATTCCTTGTGGTGACTGAAATACCTAAACCTGGTATTTGCCAATGCTGGCCTAGGGCATTTGCTGTGTCAAGGATTCACTGATTATCTGTGCTAAATGTGCTATACCCCCATCCCCCATGGACCTTCCCATAACCCTGGTTATCAATGCCCATGTGGCTGTTAAAGTCCCCACCAATAACAGGTGCTCATTCCCTTGACATTATCCTACCTCAGCCTCCAGTGACTGCACCAAGTCCTCTAATTCTGTTTGGAAACACACCTTTGTGGTATCATCCAGAAATGCCTGGGGGGCATATGCACTGTTGAGGTGCAGCACTACTCCTTGCCAAACCACTGTAACCAACAGCTGCCTGCTATTAATGCATTTTACAAGTGTGACCCCTTGTTGTAGCTCCCTATCTAATACTATACCCACCCCATTCTGACCCCCTTCACTAGCTGTATATATGAGCTTGTATCCCTCCCCAAGGGCCCTTGACCTATTCCACTTCCACCAGGTTTCTTGGAGAAAAGCTATCTGAATCCTCCTCCACTTTAGAATATTTACTAATTCCCCTGCTTTACCTGAAAGGGTCCCCACATTCCAAGTTCCTAATCTAAGGGGTGCCCCTGTGCTTTGTGTATGTGCCCTGGCTGTGGTCACCCCAGCCAGGCGTCTGGAACATGCAGGATCATTCGCACTGCTTGCCATGGGGGATGCCAGCCTACCAAATGGAGGACACCCAGCTTGCTGTCTGCCATGGGGTCCGAGGTCCCGACCCCCATGGCATCCTGGTCTACTGATGATGGCTGTTTTAGGCCCCCTCACACACCCCTGGCAGCCACCAAGACTGGGGATTTAGCCACCCATGCCACTGGCCTGACAACCTCCAAAGGTTGCATCAGATAAGTGTGAACCCAGGGACCATCATAACAAAGCCAAACATGTGTCCCAATGCCAACACAATAACAAAAGGTATAAACAACCAACCAAGATTAATACACCCACTCCTAACCCACAATAACAACCAACCAACAACAATAACAATCAACAAGAAACGAATTGATATTAAACAATAGAGGTAGGGAATGACTTTTGCTGCTGGTGCTGATCCTCAGCTGAGAAGCACTGCATGATGACTGCCGAAGCAGACGATTCATGCCACAACATGATGAGACCAGTGGGAATGGACATAAGCTCTTCCTCCCCTCTTCTCATTCATTTTCTTCCATGATGTCCACCATCCCCAGGCTAGTCCATAACCAGAATGAACGTTGGTCACCTCAACCTTCACTGGGAAGCTCCCAGTATTACCCCAAGGTGTCCTTACCCTGGCTATGAAACAATCATACATATCCTGAACTATTCAGAAAAACCCTTCGTCTATCACTCTTTTTCACAATTTTTCCAACCTACCTGTCATGGAACACTGTCATAAGCATTCTCTAAGTGGATAGGTCCCTAGACCCCCCCAAATATTTGGTAGGCCCCTAAACCCCCATTTAATAAAAACATATTGTATGTCCACTTTCAGCCCCCCATATACCAGCAAAAAAGAAAACAAACAACAAACAATAAAAACTTAAGAAAACAATGAATAATGAAAGAATTAAAATTCAAGTAAACAATGCACTTATTCTTTACCAATCCACACTATATCCTAAACAAAAGGTTCTCCAATAAAATACCCCAAATACCTAGGTCTAGTGGAGTCATAATAGGTAATGACCTAATGACTCCACTTGATCTAAGATATGACCAAAAGAAATGATTGGTCACATCAGGCCAGTATCCCATTAAACTACAAGCTATTATTGGTCTGCCATCTATGAAAGGAGCCATTGTAACATTAATAACTCCTACAGAAGGCTCCACTCATCAGCAGAAAGTGTTAGAACAAATCAATCTGGGACACTTGAATGGGGATGTGCAGGAGAAAGTAAAGAAGCTCTTAATTAAAAACCATAACGTTTTTGCTCTGACCTTAACCGAATTTGAAACCACCCCAATCTTGGAACATTCCATAGAATTATACAAGGATGAACCAATTTTCAAAAAACCCTTAAGGTACCTAAGGCCCATGAGCAGATACTAGAAGCAATAATTGATGAGCTTTTGACTGCTGACATCATACAACCCTCTAGCAGTCCTTATTCAAGCCCTTGTTTGTTAGTATTTGCGAAAGCAAAGTCACCACGTCTTGTAATTGATTATCGAGCTTTAAATGTAATCACAGTAGGAGACTGATATCCTCTCCCAAACATAGAAAGCCTTTTGGAAAACATTGGCTCAGCCACCATTTTTTCCTTGTTTGATTTCTACAGTTCATTCTACCAAGTAGGAGTTAAGGAATCAGGTAGGTACAAAACAGCTTTCTCAACTCATAATGGGCACTATGAATTTAATAAGTCCCCAATGGGTTTGAAAACGTCTCCCAATATGTTCCAGCGAATAGCTGATAAGGCCTTTGACAAATTATTAGGAAAAATTTGTCTGGATTTCATAGATGATCTTCTGATCTTTAGTGATACAGTAGATGAACACCTTGAACATCTAGAATTAATATTCGAGCAATTGAAAGTGGCTAAGTTGAAAGTAAAACCTTCAAAATGCAAGTTATTGCAAACAACCATAAACTATCTAGGTCACGTTATATCCAAAGGAACAGTGAGCCCACAGCAAGACAAAATAAATGCCGTACAAAATTTCCCTCAGCCACAAACAGTAATACAAGTACAATCCTTTTTAGGAATGGCTGGTTATTACCGAAGGCACATCAAGAACTATGCACAAATAGCTCAACTCTTATCAGATCTTACTAAGAAAAATCATGAATTCATATGGAACAAAGATTGCGAGGATGCTTTTCTCAACCTAAAAAAACAAATTGACTACTTACCCAGTGCTTAGGATAGTGGACTGGACTAAGTCCTTTTTCCTAACTACTGATGCTAGCAACTATGCAATAGGGGCAGTTCTAGAGCAGCCCTGGGAAGGAAATAACTTACCAATAGCTTCTGCTAGTAGGAAACTGAAATCATCAGAAGTTAAATATTCAACAACACAAAAGGAAGCATTAGCATGTCTATTTGGTATACTACACTTTAAATATTATTTGACAAGGAGAAAATTCACCCTAATCACTGATCATGCTCCCTTAAGATATTTAATGACCACTAGACATCAAAACGCTATGGTAGCTAGATGGGCCCTACAGTTACAAACTTATGAGTTTGAAATTTTATATAGACCTGGGAGAACAAATAGGGCAGATGCACTTTCAAGAAATGTAACAGAATTAATGCAACCTGAAGATGAAGAACAACCCTTCAAGTTAGGAAATATAGATGAAAAACAAATCCTTGTGGCAGTGAAACCTAAGGAAAATATTTTGCAACTCTTGGAATCAAAGGATTCAATAGATCTGGAGACAATACCAGTACATCAAAACAATTGTCAGAGAATGTGTGAGATTAAAAATAAATTGACAGGTGCTGACAATGAGGAAAAGGGACCATTCCTGTCCCAAGGCTACTATGTGTCACCTGAAGGAGTAGTACTTAAGATGGAGACCCAAAGGCATAAGGGAAGAAAGGAACAGGCCACCCAAGTTATAGTAGTCCCAGAAACCTAGAAAGGATTAGTGCTACATCATTCACATGACTCTAAAATGTCAGGACATTTAGGTTTCAAAAAGACACTCTCCAAAGTAAGGAATCATTTCTTTTGGGAATCCCTGTATTCCGACATCAAAAGATATTGTGAATCTTGTCCTTCATGTAATGAGAGAAAGAAACCAGGGTTTTCCTGAAGTTAGTTTCCCTTTCCAGAGAGTAGGACTTGATGTGTTAGGACCATTACCTACAACCATCACAGGTAATAAATACATCCTTGTATTCACAGACTATTTCACCAAAAACGTTGAAGCTTTTGCTGTTCCAGACCAGCAGGCTGAGACGGTTGCAAAGATCATGGTGAATGAGGTTATATCTAGGCATGGTCTGTGTGAACAGCTTTTAACAGATAAAGGTCCAAATTTCACTTCCAGTCTTTTCAAGTGTCTTTCTGAAATCTTAGGTATAAAGAAACTATTTACTTCAGCTTACCACCCACAGAGTGATGGACAGGTTGAGCGATTTAATGCAACTATCGCTCAGATGCTTTCCCAATATGTGAACAAATCACAGAACGACTGGGATGAGCAATTACCCATGCTACTTCTAGCCTATATGTGTGCCGAACATGCATCCACACATGAAAAACCCTTTTATCTCACATATGGCAGAGACCCTCTATTGCCAATAAATCTCCTACAGGATGTAAGAACTCCTCTATATGCAGATAACTTCAGAGAAGAACTCACAAAACGAATGCAATTGGCTTTTGAAATTGCCAAGAAATCCGTGAAGGAAAGTCAGACCAAGGCTAGACTTGCAAGGAACAAAAATTTAAAGGAAGAAGAGCAGGTTTACTTGTATACCCCAAAAGTAGAATTGGGGAAAAAGAGAAAATTAAGTCGACTTAGCAGTGGTCCATATAGAATACTAAAAAGGTTAGGCCCTGTTAATGTTGAAATAGTTAATATGGCAAATCCTCATGAGAAAAAATACGTGCACATAAATAGATTGAGAAGGTTTGTAACGAGACAACCATTCCCAAGTCTATCAGGAATCACCACTGATCTTGGCCAGACCAGTAACAGTGATCCTGGCACCCCCATTTCCAGATGACCAAACCAGTACTTCTGAAATGGAGGAAAACAGTGAAAATGATGAGGAGGATTTGGTACCCGGCTGTCATGGAGAAAACATTATGCAGCTGCAGACACAGGCCACTGAGAAATTGCCTGGTGCACCCTCACAAAGTGAACCTCGAAAACTAGGTTCTGAGGAGGCCACCGGTAACCCTCAAGGCTTGGTGGGATCCAGGGAGGCGCCCCAAACAGGATCCCAATTACAATTATGACATCGTCCAAGGTTAGATTATAAGGCTCTTATTGATATTGGACGACAAATTCCTTCCCAAACACCGACTCTCGTTAGGAATACTGGGAGAAGGGACATAGCGGAAGTACAAAGAAAGTTTCTTATTAGAAATCCTGGGAGTTCAGACTTGGAAACCGAGGTAAGCATTCCAGTTCACCAAGAAAACTGTAATGCAGAAACACTTAGAACAAGTAAACAAATTGAGGAGAACATCCCAGAACTTGAATCCAAGGAAACACCAGTACTGAATAGCACAGGAAATGAAAATCAGGTAGCAGATATAGATCCAAGTGTTGGGCCATCAGGGGTTCAGGAGAATAAGTAACTTCGTTCCTTTAGATTTTACCCCTGCCCAACGATCATCAGGTTCCTTTGTGGATGTACACGGTATAGAAATAATTTGGTTAGCTTCTCCTTAGAATTCGTGTTGCCCCTGAATGTCTCTTCCCCTCCCTTATCTTACTTTAGATAGTGTCCTAATTATAACAAGGATTCCTTCACTTTATACATTTAGCATAATACATACCAATTACTTTATTACTCCATGCAAAGAAAGAAAAAATAATCAATCAAATCAAGAATAGTAAGTAATGTCGCTTTCCCCCCACCTTAGCTAAGGTTTCTATTGAAAGAATACAATAATGACTTTTACAAGATCTTCTTATTCCTAAAAATGCATACTGTATATGTTGTACCTATAATCCCCAATTTGAATCATTAAATATAATTAAAATGAATATACGTTCAACATCAACATACACCAATAAACAAAAACAAAAATGGGTTAATCTTTTCTGTAGAAGAGCTAGAAAGAAAAAAAAATTAATAATTGGAGTTTTTATTGTAAATTCCGCAAAGTTTTTCTTTCTTCCTTCTCCACTTCTTCATCCTTGTGAAGGTTGGATAACTTCTCCTATACATTCTTGTGATAGGGACTTCTACTAGATATAAAGGAAAAATTTTTCCCTACCTTGGTGCTTCACTGTATGGATGTGGTGTCTGGCAGCGTTGGTTGGTATCCCTGGGATACAAGATGGCTGCTTCAAGCTGATTTTGCTGGTAAGTAGTTTTATTGATTTCTTCTTCTTCTTTTTTCTTCTTTAGTAGGTTTCCTTGTAGGCGTTGGTGGAAAAATAGTGTTGTCCTTATTTCCAACGTTACTTAGTCCAGTTTTTTATTTGTTGAACTCTGCAATTTTAGTGTCTCACACATACACACACACGAGGTCACGATTTTGTCCAGATGTATCCACAGTCACTAATAAACAGCTGATCATTGCTTGGTAAGTCCTCTTTGTTTTTCTCTGTAGTATAAATTCCTTCAGAAGTTGTGTGTTCTTCTCTTCCTCTTTGTTGAATTCACTGGTTATAGTTTAGTTACTATGTTGAATGTGATAATCCATGTGTCTCCTAGCTTGGTGTTTGGAGTTCTGCCACTTCCTAAGTTGTTAGATCTATTTATAGTTTACTACCACAATACAATATCTAAGAATACCTAGGTAACCCAACCCAGGGTTGTGCATGTGTTATGTTTCCTTATTGTTGAAATCTGGGATTCCTATTTGCCTACATTGTTATGTGTTTGGTCTCCAGAGTATTTGGGGTATTTTACTGGAGAATCTTTTGTTTAGGATATAGTGTGGATTGGTAAAGAATAAGTGCATTGTTTACTTGAATTTTAATTCTTTCATTATTCATTGTTTTCTTAAGTTTTTATTGTTTGTTGTTTGTTTTCTTTTTGCAGGTATCTGGTGGGCTGAAAGTGGACATACAATATGTGCAGGTAAGGTTGCAATTTTTCTTGAATGGGGGTTTAGGGCCTACCAAATATTTGGGGGTCTAGGGACCTTACAATTGGTTGGGGGGGGTCTAGGGCTTAACACAAGGGCAGAGACAACCACTGACTTATGTGATAGACCTTCTCATAGTAATTTCAGTGACGATGCTTTGAGTGAAAACAGGCAGTCCACTAATACTGGAGTTGAAAAACACATTTTTGAGAAAATGTTCAATTTACTTTCTATTGCCACTAATACAAAGTAATTTCTTTGAAGAACTAATATGGATAACCTAACAATTCTACTAATCTTAATAACAGCTACAGCCAGAGAAGTAAGTGCAACTAATGGACACATAGCCCCTCAAACAACCCTAATGAAAGGAGTGCAAATTTGTTAATGGGCAGTTGATCACTATGCATGCAAGACAAAACCAATGAAGGAATTAACCTACATCGCTTTCCCCTCTTACATGTGTGCTGATAGTGACACAGCTTGTAAGAACTGCATCATTGCCTGGGAAACACGAGCTTTAGACCCTTTCGATTGGACCATCATAGAACCTATACAATTCTTTTTCAAACAACACTCTGACCCTACTGGGAAGAATTAAATCTTCGAATGTGCAACAGAGATGGGAACGACATGTGATTGCTCTAGAAATAAGACTTGTAAGGGAGATTTCACTTACTGTACTTCCTTTGCTTGCAGCAAGGCAGGAGAATGCTCCTGTAAGTCCATACCTGCCATTACCAGCATCATACTTTCCTACAAGGGTAGATATATAATTAATCCAAAATTACTGTCCTATCAAATATGCTATTACAGAGATAATCATCATAGACTTCACAAACGTCACCTTAGACAACTGCTCAGTATTGAAGAGATAAATGAGAATAGAGAATCTACTCAACCTCTTATCCAATTTAATAAACCCTTACTTACCCTAAAAACAGCAGGCACTCTTATCCTTCAGAAAGATGGAGTGGAAACCATTATTCCTGTGTCAGAAAAGGCTCCACAAGCCCAAGTCCCAGATGAATTTCTGTTAACAAAAGGAATATTACATGTTATTTTCATTAATACTAATGGGATTACCACAACTGGAAATTTCAATATTGATGGTTCTGATTTTTGTCCACTTTTAAACTGCTTTTTCTGCTATCAAATTATAACTTATACCCACTGCTTACCTTCTCAAGTACAATATTTTGATCATTCTAGGAGATTTAGTCCTTATATACCTCAAGACACTCTTAACAGTAGTCCTTTCTATAATGAAAAACGTGTTAACAATTATGTACATATCCTACAGATTTAGAAAAGGCACATTACGTCTTTTATGGCTTTAGGCGTCCTAACTGGTGATTTCATAGGAACTCACATTGCACTTCTTTGTCAACGGATAGAGCACATGAACCAACGTCCACTCTTAAATAGATCTCTAGCACTTATTTCCCTATTTCTTATAATAAGTTGTGCATATGCACACAACCGAGCCATATGCAATTCTAATACTGTATAAAAATCCGAATCCCTATCTTGCGAAAACTCACCACAAAATCAAATATGCAAGGTTAGCATGCATGCCAAATTGACCTTAAGAAATTTACAATTTGGAGCTTGTTTAGTAGTAAATGACCCTGATGGCAACTTCATGTTCACACTAGAAATGTATTATGCATCTCTACCTTGCCAATGGACTACCAGGCAAGTTTATTATACTTTTCCAGTGCATATGAAGCATGTTGCAGGACTAGCTTGTCCTCAAAATAAGTATTGTGGATGGGGAACACATTGTCATAGAGATTATAAATATCAAACCCTAACTGAAGAATCTCTTTCTTGGCCAGGAATAACCGATTGTATTGCTGGTGATTCAGGCAGTATTTGCTATATCACCGACAGTCAGTCTTGTCTATTTTATCACTGGTATCTCAAACCACTTTTTGCTCACACTTACATCATCAAAGCTTTAGAAGGATACACATGTTCCCCTGTATGAGGTATAAAGGTGATCAGTCAGAACGAAACAGTGATTGCCACAAAATGTAAGGGAACTACCTTATTATTCGGCAACACCTTAAAGATTACTGTTGAAGGAACTCTCGCTCAACCCATTGAATTGCAATCTAAATATTTAATTCAAAACCTTGCAAATCCTGCAGAAGCTTACCTCAACAATATAGCATTCAATAATCGACCAAAGTATGGTGAAATTGGAGATGTCCAGGCTTCACAACCACTTTCACGAGATTTCCTTTTTGACAAAAAAATGGTAACTTGTTCATTTTATGAGGATAAACTATCATGTACCCACATTCACAGTTATCTGGAAACTCTAATGGCAAGAACAGAAATGCGCTTACCTAAGAGTTTTCATTCCCAAAGATTTTTTATAGGACACCAAGACCAATTAATGTCCGAAGCCCTGACTAGTAGTCCACTGATTATCCACCTAACTTTCAGAGAATATGTTTTCACAGTTACCACCACTGTAATTTGCCCTAAGATTGAGAAAGTTGTAACAGTACGTGGCTGCTATGCATGCGAAACTCCAGCCACCTTAATTATTCAAGCCTTAAGCACTTGTAAACTGGTCATCGTGCAAGTCGTCCTCGAGGGTGTGACTTTACCTACTCCAGCAATTTCCTTGTCCAAAGTGTCCCAAGAGTTTGAACTGCATTTTAAGATAAATCAAAGATGTCATGAGGAACAACTTTGTTTAAAGTATCGCTACTCTCAATCCTGTGAGAAGGTTGAATTTTGCCTTCAAACCCCCACTATCATGTTAGTGCCACCAAACGTTTCCATTCATGGGGTAAATGCTATTGCTCAGTCTGGTGATGATTTCTGGTCTCACATTTCCAATCCTTTTGCCTTCTTTAAAACCTTTTCTCTTAATATCATGATACACATCATCATTGGAGTGCTCAGTCTGCTCTTTGTAGTATCTTGTTGCCTGAGTTCTTCCATGTGGATGTGACCTAAGAAAGAATTCATTGGGATGCCATTTCTGCATTCCAATGCATTCTTGGGGGAGGATTGTTAAGCCCCTAGACCCCCAACCAATTGTTAGGTCCCTAGACCCCCCCCCCAATATTTGGTAGGCTCCTAAACCGCCATTCAAGAAAAATTGCAACCTTACCTGCACATATTGTATGTCCACTTTCAGCCCACCATATACCTGCAAAAAGAAAACAAACAACAAACAATAAAAACTTAAGAAAACAATGAATAATGAAAGAATTAAAATTCAAGTATACAATGCACTTATTCTTTACCAATCCACACTATATCCTAAACAAAAGGTTCTCCAATAAAATACCCCAAATACACTGGAGACCAAACACATAACAATGTAGGCAAATAGGAATCCCAGATTTCAACAATAAGGAAACATAACACAAGCACAACCCTGGGTTGGGTTATCTAGGTATTTTTAAATATTGTATTGTGTTAGTAAATTATAAATAGATCTAACAACTTAGGAAGTGGCAGAACTCCAAACACCATGCTAGGAGACACATGGATTTATCGCATTCAACATAGTAACTAAACTATAACCAGTGACATAACCAGTGAATTCAACAAAGAGGAAAGAGAAGAACACACAACTTCTGAAGGAATTAACACTACAGAGACAAAAAAAAGAGGACTTACTGACTTTGGATACACCGGACAAAATTGTGACTTTGTGTGTGTGTGTGTGTGTGTGTGTGAGACACTAAAATTGCAGAGTTCAACAAATGAAAAACTGGACTAAGTAACCTTGGAAATAAGGACAATACTATTTTTCCATCAACACCTACAAGGAAACCTACTAAAGAAGAAAGAAGAAGAAATCAAATAAAACTACTTACCAGCAAAATCAGCTTGAAGCAGCCATCTTGTATCCCAGGGATACCAACCAACGCTGCCAGACACCACATCCATACAGTGAAGCACCGAGGTCGGGAAAAATTTTTCCTTTATATCTAGTAGAAGTCCCTATCACAAGAATGTATAGGAGAAGTTATCCAAACATCACAATGATGAAGCGGGGAAGGAAAAAAGAAAAACTTTGCCAAATTTACAATAAAAACTCCAATTATTAATTTTTTTTCTTTCTAGCCCTTCTACAGAAAAGATTAACCCATTTTTGTATTTGTTTATTGGTGTTTGTTTATGTTGAAAGTATATTGATTTTAATTATATTTAATGATTCAAATTGGTGATTATAGATACAACATATATGCATTTTTTAGGAATAAGATCTTGTAAAAGTCATTATTGTATTCTTTTAATAGAAACCTTAGCTAAGGTGGGGGAAAAGTGACATTACTTGATATTCTTGATTTTTTGTTCTTTTTTTTCTCTTTCTTTGCATTGATTAATAAACTAATTAGTATGTATTATGCTAAATGTATAAAGTGAAGGAATCCTTGCTATAATTAGGACACTATCTAAAGTAAGATAAGGGAGAGGAAAACACATACAGGGGCAACACGAATTCTAAGGAGAAGCTAACCAAATTATTTCTATACCGTGCACATCCACGAAGGAATCTGAGGATCGTTAGGCAGGGGTAAAATCCAAAGGATGAAGTTACTTATTCTTCTGAACCCCTGATGGCCCAACATAAAAGTGGCATGCAGATTTCTTTTCCTCCCTTTTACTTTTCTATTATCTGCCTCAGAATGAAGAATTGGTTCCATTGTCGACCTACCTCATATGCAACCAAATTATTATCACAGAAACTAGTTTATTGCAGAGGTGAAATTGTATTTCTCTTTCCAAGGTGCACCAAGGTTCAGCACTAAGTCCATACCTTTTCATTCTGGTTATGGACGATCCTGGGGGTGTTCGACATTGGGGAAAATGAGGGATGACCCGTCAAGGTGGTAAGGAAACATAATGAGGGGGAGGAGGAGCTCATTAGAACCATTTCAGGGAGGCAGGTGGTTGGAAGCACCCAGGGCAGAGGGGAGACTGAAGCAGATGTGGTGGCAGGATGTCCATAAGGATATACAGAGACTTAGTGGGAGATAGATGGGAGTGGAGGGCTGGAAACTGCAGACCCGACCCTGCCACAAGTTGGTTAAGGGTATGATGATGATGATGATTAATTAATAATGACTCATTCCTAAAAAAATAATTAAAACTGGCCAAAGAGCCGAATCCAACGTAATTAATCTGACAAAACATTTCCCATTGTGAAGAGTATCAAAGGTGGCTCCATAGGAATGTATGGGTAGTTACTTGCTGCACCACCCAGTATATTATTATTACAGTTGAAACGTTGATCATGCAGTAAAACTTACCATTCTAAGAAGAAGGGAAGGGAAAGGTTTAGCCTCAATTAGATCACTGTTGTTCAACCTGGCAAAATCTTACTGATTTTCGCTTTCTTTGCCATGCATGGGTTACTGGATTAGTTTGTCGGTTGCAGAGTAAGCCAGGGAGCCATAACAGGACGAACTCTTGGGAGGCTGCCTGCGGGAGATGAGGAGATAGGTGAAATGATGAAGGTGTGGGTTAATTTGCAGCACACAACGTTCTTTACCAACCACCCTTGTTGGTATTAACGTGATGTGTTGGTATTAACATGATGTAATAAAAACGTCTCTAAGAAGCTGTGTTAAATCCTCCCTTTCAGAATATTTTGGATTCGAGTTGGAGACATTTTAGAGCTGAATCTCAAACACATGATCAACTTAGCTTTTTCTGGAAGTTTCAATTCAGTAAGCTCAAATCATTCCCAAATTGTTGTTTGTTGGTGTTTTTGGACCCGTTGACATCAATGGTCATTAGGGCCCAGAAAGACAGTCACAACATGATGGGGGTGTAAAGGGCCAGCCCACCATGGTGACAATAAAGAAGGCAAAATCCCAATAAAACAAGAAGAAAATGAAATGGCAAAAGCTCAATAAAAGGAATAAAAAGAAAATAGGGAAAGCCTACCAGAATAAATAAATTAAGGCAAAAGCCAAAACCGACATACAGATAAAAGGGCAAAAGCCAAGCTAGACATACAGATAAAA
>JAAFCE010006668.1:2977117-2990289 GCA_013389805.1 Trigoniulus corallinus
GACATACAGATAAAAGGGCAAAAGCCAAGCTAGACATACAGATAAAAGGGCAAAAGCCAAGCTAGACACAAAATTAAAGGCAAAAGCCAAGAAATACACAGAAGTAAAAACACTAAAGTTAAATAAACAAAGTTAAAAGGCAAAAGGGCTAAAAGCGACATAACGATAAAAGGTAAAATGCCAGAAACGGAAAGGGTCAGGATTAAATTTTGACACAAAGACAAGCAACCTCTCAACCTCCTGGGGATCGTCCCCAAGGGAGTTGGAAAGCTCAGGACTGACTCCCAGACTATATGTCAGCTCACAGTATCTCTCACAAAGGTGAGTAAGCAGCGAATTGCATTGGACACACCAGTTCTCATCTGGTCACTGAAGTTAAGCAGTGCAACCCCAGTTAGTACTGACATGGGTGGCCGCTTGGGAAATCTGGGTACTGCCAATAACCAATAATCGTTGCATTAGTGTAGTGTCTACGCAGTCTCTGCATAAGAACTATGCTGTGGACGGGGTTCTAATGACCTTGTAGTTGAAGAGCCCTAAAACACCAACAACAACAACAACAAAGATGAGTGCCACTGTGAGAGGCTTCCAACAGTGGTCACACCATGGCCTGACCAATGCATAAGTGAGCAAGTGCACCGTCTTCCCTCCATGACTGGGAGCATGAGGACACCCAGTACACTGGAGTGTCTCTAAATTGTGTGGAGTTTGATGGTGGTCTCCATTATGGCCATGGATGGCCCACAACACCATCAGGAGTGCATCAGAGTAGGGGACTGCAGTGTCAGGTTCATCTGGCAGGTGGGACCCATTACAGGCATGGGCATCCGCCCTCTCATTGCTCATCATGCCAACATGCCCTGGGACCCATATAAACACCAGTGTCTTTCACTGCTTATGAATTGCAAAAAGTAATTTGTGCACACCCAATTCGATGGCATGTCTGCCATAAAGGATGTGCAGTAGCCAAAGGGAGGAGAGGGAGTCAGGTGCAACAACATAGTGTCATAGTGCCCTATGCAGAGCTGTGAGCTCTGCAGCTGAGACAGTGGTGGATGTTTCCTAGATTTCAAACATTTCCTTTTTATTATAATTATTGTTTATTTCCACCAATACAGTTGGCAAAACTCACAAAGTAAGGAGGGTACAGGTTGCTCTATAGCAGTGGTTCTCAAACCGTGTTCCATGAAGCCACTTCAAGTGTTCCACAAAAATACTTTAATGCCCAAATAAAGGTGTTTGAAAAAATCGATACAATTTAAAATAATGTTTGAATGGGATTGTAATCAGCAAACGCAAATGACATAGTTGTTCGTTTTATAGTTATATAAAGTGATAGTAAGTAGTACCAAGGTAGTTGGGAGGTATTGTGAAAGGGGGATGGAAGAAGTGTTTATTCGAATAGTCCGGGATATGTATGATGGCTCCATAGCCTGGGTAAGGACACCTTGTGGGAATACTGGGGGTTTTTCAGTAATAGTTAAAGTGCACCAAGGTTCAGCACTTAGCCCATACCTTATCATCCTGGTGTTGTATGAACTGCTGACAGGCATAGGAGAATAGGCCCCCTAGTGCTTGGCATCTGCCGATGATGTAGGAATACTTGGTAACTTCCGAGAACGTATAGAGAAGGGACTAAACGATATTAGAGGAGCGATAGAAAAGGGAGGGCTAACGATAAACACGAAGACAGAGTATTTAGCTTTCAATTGGGAAGGACAGTGAAATAACGGTGACATACACCGCAATGACAAGAAGTAAAGTACTTAAGATCAACGTTCCAAAACAATGGAGAGATGGACACCGATGGGGAGGGGGTGGCTCAAGTTGCGACGGACAAGCGGAGTCCTGTGTGATAGGAGGATTCTAATCTAGTTGAAAGGGAAGTTCTACAGGACAGTGGTTAGACCAGCTATGCCATATGGATCAGAGTGCTGGGCAGTGAGGAAGAGCCACGTAATTAGAATGCAAGTAGCTGAGATGCAAATGGTGTGGAACATGTTTGGCCTGTTGAGAGCTGATAGAATTAGGAATGAGCAAATTAGAGGTAGCCTGGGGTGGTGGACATTGCAGAAAAAAATCAGGGAGAATAGGCTGAGGTGGTATGGACACGTCATGCGAAGAGGGGAAGAGGAGCTCGTCAGGTTATTTCCAGGAATGCAGGTGGTCATAACACCAGGGGCAGGGGAGACCAAACAGATGTGGGAACAGGTTGTCTGTAAGGATATGGACAGTGTGTGGGGTGGATGGGGACCTGGGTGAGAGATAGATGGGAGTGGAGGGCTAGAACCCACAGACCTGACCCTACCACAGGCGGGATAGGGGTATGATGATGATGTAGTAAGTGCCAAGTTTAGAAAGTGTTCAAACTGCTTTAAAGTTTATGTTGAATTTTAAGTGTTCCGTGATGTAAAATGTCACAGTTTACTGTTTCCTGACTTCAAAAAGATTGAGAACCACTGCTCTATAGGAACATATACATTAAGACAAGCATTGTTCTGATAACAAGCATTTAAACAATAATTTCCGAACATGGGCACATGAGTGACGACACTTGTAGGCAGAGCAATCAAACACTGAGGACCTAACCGAGTAAGGCAGTTATATGGAAAACACCTATCAAGAAATTTGGATAGATGCTTAGATGTTTAAAAAAACGTCTCGTTGGTGTCGCCTCTGAGACAAAGAAAGCAGTGATCACAGGAAAAGGATGGGAATAGGACCGGATGAACCAATGAAGCATGGCTGGGAAATTTAATAAATGAAATTTGTTACAATATCTGGTCACACTGGCACAAGAGGGAATTTTCAATATAATTTGAAGAATTCCGTTAAAAGAAGTTGCTGTCCACGTGTGATGCGTGATGTGTGCATGTTAGGATGTGATGTCGGTCACGGTGGTGACAATAAGTGAGAATGGTTCCTCGATTGATTCTTCTTTGGAAGCTTCATCACAGTTTGCTGCAAAGTTGGATTTGATTCTGTTCAACTGTACTCTAATTAAGGCGTCAGTTGAGTCAGCTAGGAAAACTTGTATGAATGGTATTTTGGAATTAAAAGGTATGTCGTTATGTAGTTCAGGTGGGGTGGATGATGCCGACATTCTTAAAGCGTCCTTGACTAGTGGTTTTGCACAGTTGTGGGAGTCAGTAGCTGCCGCTTTTGAGAAAATCTCATCCTCAATTGCTTTCCTAGGCTCAGGGTCTTCATCAGTGTGTGCTTCTAAGGTGTCCACTGCCTCTAGCCCTGTGTCCCAAAGTCCCAGTGAGGCTGTAGTGAGGCTGTGAGAGTTGGTTTGAGCGGCCCTAGATGGGGAAAAGCTCCTACCCTTCAATCTAAGGGGAGCCAGGCCCCTACAGTGGCTGCTGATATCGGCCATCGGAAGTCTTATGCTGAGGTTATGGCAATGGTCAGTCCTGGGTCACCTTAAAAGGTGGTTCCTGTGCCTGCCTCCCCTGGTCATGTGGCGGTTACACTGTGCCGGCCTGTGGGTACCCGTGGCCTGGGCCCAGTGAATAATGCTCTTCTTGCCAATGCTTCCAGGGAGTCAATGGAGCGGGTGGTGCTGACCAACATCTCACCTGCCTCTCTTGTGAACATTCTTGTGAACATTCTCGCCTGCCTCTCTTGTGAACATTCTTCGTGACTGTGGGCAGAATGTTTTAGAGTGCCGAAGATGGCTCTCCAAGTCGGGGGAGCTTACCCGGTCTGTATTTGTGCGAACATTGAAAATGCAGAGATTGATGTTCTCAATCCATTGCTGCGGCCTGCTGGAGTGTTTATTTGCCCATTTCGTGGTTCAAACCCAGTGCTGTCAAGCGATGCATATTACAGCAAGGATAGTGCCCTGCCTGAATGACACAAGCAGGTGTCTGTTACTCCAAAGTTAAATTTGTGACTGCTGTATGTGTGGTCTTTGTTTGGTAAACTGGAGCTGTTCGAGTCTATGTGCTCTGAGCTCTTTCCTTCCTGTGTCGTGGTTACTGAGACCTGGTTCTCGCCATCTATCACTGATGCAGCAGTGTCTATGCCCAGTTATTCTCTTGCCCGTTCTGATCATGCTTCCAGGGGTTGAGGGGTGGCTGTTTATGTCCACCAGTCCATTCCAATGGATTTGGTTTCCTCATTTTCACAGGATGGCTCTGAGTTTTTGGGTGTGAGGTTAGGGTTGCAGTCTAGTGCCTGCTCCATATGGGCTGTGTGGCGCCCAGTGTACTCACCTGTAGACCTCCTTTTGTCCTTCTTATTGGCTTGTGTAGATCCTAGTGCTGTGAATTTCATATGTGGTGACTTTAACTGTAATTTTCTTGTGCCAACACAGCTGCAGTCTATTCTTCTTGACTTCTTCAGTGTGCTTGGCCTTACTCCTGTCGTCAGTGTTGCTACAAGGGTCACCACCTACTCTGCATCTTTACTCGACCAAATCTTCATTTCATCTCCTGTGGTGGTCCTTCAATTGGAAGTCTTTTCTGACTTTTGGCTCGACCATGCACTGATTCATTTGGTTTCCTCTATTACTTGTCAGCCACAGTGTGCACAGGTCGCATGGAGGTATAGAATCTCGGGGCTAAATGCTCTCATGTATAACACCATTGTGTTTAACCGCCTCTCCCTGTCTTTTGACTGCATTAGCGACCCTGCAGTGTTATGCAATCTGTTTGTAGCTGCAGCTGGTGAGGCTGTTGTGGTGGCATGTCCCTGTTCCTGCACCTGCAGGAGGCTTCCTTGTCAGTGGTGGAGTCGTGAGCTGGCAGGGCTGGGGGCTCATGTGTCCTTTTTTTCATGGCCTGTGGAAGCAGGATCCCACCCTGACTGCCTTTGCTGATTTTGCAAATGCAAGGCAGATTTTCAAGCAGAAGGTGAGGGTTGCAAAGGCTGCACTTGTTAACCCCAGCTCTTCCCAGTAGGTCCCTCTGGGCCATTGTCAGGCGTTTTTCGGTTCCCACTATGGTCTGCCCTGATCAGGTTGCCAGTCAAGTTCTTGAGCTCCTGGTGAACCCAATCTCTGAGCCTGATCCTCATTATGGTCCTGTAGCCCCTGTTGTTATGACCTGTTTGGCAGATCCTCCTGTGCTGACCCTCTCTGCCCTCCTTGGTTATCTAGCCCGTCTGCCATCTTCAGCGGCAGGCTCTCCAGATGGGATCTCTGCTTTTGCAGCAATGTCCCTAGATTTGTCCAATTTAACGTCGTTCCTTCTTTGGCTTTTCAATGGGCGTATGAGGAAGGGCTTCTTCCCACCCTGTTGGAAATCTGCCTTCGTTGTACCCATTCCCAAAGGGGGTCCAGGTCTGGGCCAAGCAATTTCGTCCAATAGTCTTACTCTCTCCACTTGCCAAGATCCTTGAGTGGTGGATTTATGATCTGGTCAGGGATCCTCTCCTTGCCCATATCCCACGTTCGCAGTTTAGTTCCCACCCCAGGTCCTCTGTTCGCTTTTTGGTTCGCTTCTTGCTATCCTTGACTACTTGGCCAAGGGGAAGGCTTTTGTTCTTGTCAAGACTGACGTTGCAAAGGCCTTTGACTTGGTCAATCACCTCCATCTTGTTTCTGTGCTTGCCAGATCCCTGATTAATCCACACATGTTCAACTTAATCACATCATACCTGGATGGCTGCACTGTACAGGTGCAGAACTCTCCACTATCAAAGTCCTTGGTTTGCGGAGTTCGCCAGGGTTCTGTCCTGGGCCCACTCCTTTTTAATCTTGCCACTCACTCTCTTCCCTCTATTCTCAGGGGAGGAGGGTGTGGTTTTTTGCAGACGACACCTATTTTGGTATGTCGTCCCTCCCTTCTGAGATTGACAGGGTTCCATCAGATGTCATGTCCCTCCTGCACCAGTTGTCGACCTGGTATGCTGGTCTGGGCATGCGAATCCATTCCTGAGAAAAACCTGTATTCTCACCTTTCTGCCTCCTCGTTTTAGGAAGGGTGGTTTTGGCAATGAGTCGCTTTGTGTTTTGGGGGTTCCTTTTGACCAATCTCTCTTTCATTTCCCACCGAGACCGTTTAGTTGCCAATATTAATTCCCTGTCCTACCTTTTTTGCTGTATTAGGGCAGTGGTTCATCGCAGCAAGCTTGTTTCGACTTTTCATGCTAAAGTGTAGGCTTTGGTAGCCTACTCCGCTCCTTTTCTTGTGGGCCTTCCAGCGACTTGCCTCGCCCCACTTTGTGTGGCCTATAACAATGTCATGCATGTTATCTTTGGTATCCCTTGTGGGCATCATATCTCGCCTCTGTGTCGTGATGTGGGGATCTTGCCACCGACGTCGTTTCTACTGTTCTGCAGTTTGCTGGAGCTGGCATGGGCACTGTGGAATCCTCTCCATCCCTGTCATTACATAATTGCATCCTTCAGAGCCTCCATGGCACCTGTTTGTCACCCGCCTCCCACCTAAGGACCTGAGGCAGCACTTCTTTCCTGTGGGGTGTTTTGCCTCATGGAGTGAACTGCCACACACTGTGCGCTCCCAGATTTTTGATTGTTCTTATTTCAAGTGTGCAGTGTCGTGTCGGAACTTCAAGTGTGTGCTTTTCAAGCATTTCTTGTCTCATTTATAAGGCTTAATCAGTGTATTTTCTCTGTGTCTCACCTGAGTGTACTTTGTATGAAATTTAATAAATAATAATAATAATAAGTATTTAGGACCATGATTGCAGACTTGTTAAAGTCTGTAGCAGTGTCGGTAGCATTCCCCAATGGACACTAGACCAATGATAAATAAGCCTAGGGGTGCAGCTTTGGTCAGCAACTGGCTGCAGAAGAAAAACTATGACCAATATATCACCCTGTGTCCATTCAGAGGGACAAATGGGTACCTGACCTCACCATTAGCAGGGAAAACATACTTGTTAACAGACAAAAGAAAAACAGATGATTAACAAAGTGCAGGTAAGACATTGGCCATAAACAGGATGATAAGAATATTACAGGGAAGAAAATGCCAGAGGCAAAGAAACAAGAAAACAAAGGAAATTAATCGACAGGCTAAGGAGTCCACATGGTACAAAAAGGACACTTGGGGATCAAAAATGATCCCAAGTATAGGCAACACATTTGTGTTGACCCTATCAGTTGAGAGCTTCCCAGTTCGTGAAAAAAATCATCATGATAGTTTTAGATGCATTTAGCCTCATGTGGTTACAAGAAAACCAGGAGTCAAGAGCTTGAATATCCATTTCCAGTTCCAGAAGAGCAGTAGGAAGTGAGGAGGGAGGGCAAGATAGGCCAAATGAATTATCATCGGCATACATCCATCTGAAACGATAGTTTAGAATGTCAGGTACCAGCGAGGCTGCAACATTATAAAGAATAGGCCCAAGAACAGAGCCTTGTGGAACACCTCATGCATCAGGCTTCAGTCATGGGTCCCTGGTGCATTCCATAGCTCTCCAAAAATGATGAAAGTTACCTTCGATAGCACTAGATAGTGGAGCAAAATTTTCACGAACACAGTCCTTGAATTCTATAAATTCCAAATGAAAATTTTGCAAAGTTGATGGGTGTGAAGTATAAATCTCTTCATAATTAATCGTGAAACTAAAAATTATTAAAATTGGCAACCGATTTCTAGTCCTGGCCCGAAAATGGGTTAAGGGAAGATTTAAAATGCTTACACATAAGAATACAGTGGTGGTTAAAGCAAATGAAGAGTGATGCTCCCTATGGATATGGAAGGGCATTCAAGGTAGGAAAGAGTGATAAGGAACTATGGGTTGAAAGAGAAAATGGTGGGGTTTGTGTATGTGCACTGAAGACGTGTAAAACTGTGTGATGAAGTGGCATGGGTGGCAGTGCAGTGGAGAGCACTGGCTGAGCTTCTAAATTTCTCCAGTTAGAGTAACTCTAGAGTTACTCGAGTCACTGCTGATGTCACAGCAGTAACACGGGAGTAATGCCAGTGTCATGCATGTAGGAATGATACAAGAGGAAAATTTACAAATGATATTTTTATGTTTATTTCCTTATTTATTCCTATTCCCTTTTTTCCTTGGGGGTTTATTTCCATAAAGTTCCTAACCAACTTCGCTCCTTAGGTTCATTGCCAATGTGGGCAGTATAGAAAACTTCACAAATCTTCTTAGGCCTTTTTCCTTCTTAACAATAATCTTTTATTTTACATGAGAAAATCATACTCAACTGAAGAGCATTTACAATTTTATTTTTAATATGCTAGATCAATTATCACCTCAGGTTATAATTACAGGAAACTAAAGATTTTATAAATTTGCTAAATAGAATAGTCAAGAAATATTTTTTCCAAAAAAGCTAACTGTCTAACTAAAATATTCCAAATTAGCACATACATTCTAACACAATTATTATAAAGAGTACATCTTATGAATGAAGACTAGAAACCTGACTAATCTAAAATGAAATAGTCACAAAATGTTCTTCCAAAAATGCTAATAAGCTAGCTCAAAAATAATCCATGCGAGCACACATGTTCTAAACACCATTACTTTGAAGTGTACACCTTATGACTTGAAGACTAAAGATACCTGACAAATCTAAAATGCAATAGTCAAAATTGTTCTTCCAAAACACTAAACTAAAAGTATTCTAACTAAAAAGTATTCTGAACCAGCATACATGCTCTCAACACAATTATTATAAAGTGTACATCCTATGACTGAAGGTTAAAGAAATCTGGCTAGTTTAAAATGCAATAGTCAAAATTGTTCTTTGAAAACGCTAACGATCGAACTAAAAGTATCCTAAACTAGCATACATGCTCTAAACACAATTGCTTTTGCAAAGAGAGAATCCTACATAAAAATCAATATTGTTTTCTTATCTGCTGTTGTGTTCTTCCTTGGCTGTTGGTGCTTTTGGTTCCAGGGTTATCCTGCCGAGTCTTGCCTCCTACTGTAGACTTCCAAGGTTAGTGTAGATAGTCCTCTTCAAGATTGTCTGTTGGGGTATCCTCCTAGTGCAGGAACTTGATGTAGATCACTTATCCAGGGAGAGCATCAGTTTTTCTCTAAGTCTGTATTCATGTCCAGTGTTCCTCAGCATGTTGGCATCACTTCTTGTATTAGATCCTCACTCTCTCAGCATCACCTCTGGCATACATTCATCATTCTCTCTCTTCTCTCTCTGCATTCGTTTTTATACTCCCTGTATTTTTCTTCTATTGGTTTCAAGGAGGGGGTTTTTAATTAAGGGTGGTGCACAGCTGCTTCCTATTAAAGGTTTTTAACCCTCCTCAATTGATTTCAATCAGGGTGGCTATTTATCTTGCATGAAAGTATAATTTTCCTTTCACTTACATAAATTAGGGGTCGTCTCAGGGCAATAAATCTTATTTTAGAGGGGTTATTATAGGTTTGAAGTTCTAGTTGAGTGAAATGGATAATTCCCATAATTTTGGTGGGGTTCTTAAGTGTTCTTAATTTCTCAAAATTTATGATGAATTTCATTTGGGAAAAGTTTATTTGATAAGATACAGGGTTTGGAGGGGAATTTTTGGGGGAAGCTATGGGGGTAGTTGATTATACTAATACTGAATGAGGGTTGAGGGGGATACTGTGGGAAGAGTCATAGGGGATGGTTCCCAGTCCTAAAAATGAATGAGGGTTGAGATGGATACTGTGAGAAGTCACAGTGGCTAGTTGACACAAAGATGACAGACGATTTGGCTATGGCAGACGATAACTTGACGATGGCAGGCAATAATTTTCACGTTATGCCCCAAGTCTTCATTTGTCCACCTAGAACACTGTTGAATTCATTCTGACTGTATACAGGGTGTCCATGAACTCGGCAAGAAAAAAAACCGTATTGTAGAGGGTGCCAAACTAACCATGTTTAGCATAGGAATGTAGGGTCCAAAGTCAAGCCTTAAAATATGGCAGGAAAATAAGGTTTTGGTAGACATAGTCAATTTTCAAGTAAAATTTTCACCATAAATGTTCAAAGTGGTTACCATTTGCAGTTATGCATGCTGCACAACGTCTATTCAGTGATTGTCTAACTCTTTCAAACATCCCTGCCATGGCCTGTACATCTCCAGCAGCAACTGCAATTCTGGCCATAAGATCCTCAGCAGAGTCGACAGGGGTTGCATAAACTTGGCTTTTAATATGTCCCCACAGAAAATAATCAATTGGTGTGAAATCAGGTGATCATGGTGGCCAAGGAACAGGTCCTCCTTTACCAATCCAGCATTACCCAAAGGTGGTATTAAGATTTGCTTCCACATTCAAAGTAAAATGTGCTGGGGCTCTATCGTGCAGAAACCACATCTGTTGGCGAATTTGAAGTGGAATGTTTGACATAAGTTCTGGCAACTGTTCTTGTAGAAAAACGTGATTCATGTGACCTGTTAATTGATGTAGAAGCAAGTATGGCCAAATCAAATACAATGCCTTCTTTTGCTTGCCCTCTGTTAAGGCTTCACTTTGGACCTACATTCCTATGCTAAAAATGCTTAGTTTGGCACCCTCTAAAATACGTTTATTTTCTTGCCAAGTTCACGGATACCCTGTATATATAGTCGGCTCTTGTTATAACGAAGACGAAGGGGGTGAATAATTTGTTCATTATATCGAGTTTTTGTTATACCAAGAGGCAGAGTTAGTGTGAAGCGGGTTCAATGCATTTGCTAAACTCGCCCCTGGCCTGGCCCTTCAGCCCAGTTTTGGTTTGGTTTGTTAGTGCTTTAGAGCCCCTCAACTACATGTTCATTAGAGCCCTGTCCACCTTATAGTTCTATTGCAGAAACTGCACAGACACCCCACTAATGAGACTATTTTTGGGTATTAGCAGTACATAGTCTTCCCAAGTGGACACCGATGTTGGAGTGGCAAATAGCATTGGACACACCAGTTGTCGTCTGATCATTGAAGTTAAACAGCACAACCCCAGCTAGTACTAACATAAGGTCCCCTTGAAAAAATACCCAATACCTAATACCCAAAAATCATTGCATTAGTGTAGTGTCTGTGCAGGCTCTGCATAAGGACTATGCTGTGGGGTTGAAGGGCCCCAAAACATCAACAAGCAAAGCCACCCACATCAGTACTAACTGGTGTGTCCAATGCAATAAGCTGCTCTCCTTTGGCCCAGGCTTGTGCCCAGCAGCGAGCATGGTTCACCACTTTCGCCAGAACACGGCCTTGCCTTTAATAAGGCCCCATTCATGGGCCTCTATATTACAAAATGTATTTTCTTATAAACTGCCCTGCAAAATATTTATTTTTGAACCCGTTTCTGCAAAAGTTCATGACAGCTCTGCAAGGGGCCTTGTTTTACACTTTCCTTTTGGTCCCAGGCAGTTTTCATGAATTTCTATGACTCCTAGTGGTTTTTACCTAAAGCTACTTGCAAAATTTTTCTCCCAATGGCACAAAAGGATATTCTTTGTGTCTGACCTATGACACCCAATAGCTGTTCATTATAGAGTCATTTAGCACTGTATACATATTATACATTATATTATATTATGAATCTAATTATGTACTGTATATGCCCCTATATATATAAAACCCTAACTGTGGGATACATGCACAATAGTGGGATATATATGCAATAGTGGGACATATATACCATAATTATTCTAATTAACAGCGCCCTCTAATAAACGGCGCCATTCAATTACTGGCACACCTTTCAGGTGAAAAAAAATAATAAACAGTGCCCTCTAATAAATAGCATGCCATTTTTTTCAAAATGGTCTGGAAGTGATCATGCAAGTTAACTTAGTTTTTTTTAATGATTAACCCTTTAGCACAGGGGTACTAGTATCATCATCCTCATCACACCCTTATCCAGCTAGTGGCAGGATCTGGCCCATGGGTCCAATGATCATGCTATCAGTGGGAACACCCCAGTCAGGCGTCTGGAACCTGCAGGAATATTGGTTGGTTGTCTTTTGGGGGATGCTGGCCTGCCTACCCCACTGTTCCAACATCACATTTTACAATCAAAATATAAATTTTGGCAGGTAAATTAATGCTTTGTCATTTTTAATATTGCATGGTGTCTGACCTATTGTTAGGCCCCTAGATCCCCCCCCAAATACACAACAAACCTGGAAGACAACCCCAACAGAGAATTAGAAATGAAGAAAACAATGAATTATAAAAGAATTAGAAGAAGAAGCACCAACAAGGTAGCAAAATTTGTTTCCTTTCGTTTTCTCTTTAAAATCCCTATGAAGAAGATTACCATGAGGATTCCTCCAACGACCCAAAGAAGGAAGAGGAAAAAAACACCCACCCTTCCTTTTAATGATCCAGTGGATTTGTTTTTTGTTTACAAATACATAAATAAAAACTCCACATACACTTGAACATTGTTTTAGCTACAGAAGATTTAAAAATACTAACCAAACCCTTGATAACTATATTGCACAACAACTATAATGCAATAAGGAAGGCAAATGCTCCCCAGATAGCTTTTTCAGACAATACTTGCACTTGTCCACCAACTTGTCTGGCTGAAAAGTTTCCATTTATAAATGGAAATAAATAATAAACAGCACCCTCCAATAAATGGCACAACAAATAAGCCTTTGAAAAAAATAAACGGCACACCGTTTATTAGAATAAATATGGTATACATCCCACTATTAGGGTTACTACATGGGTTACTGTATATGTCCCACAAAACCAGGACACGTCCTGGGTTTGAGGCCTGTGTCCCTGTCCGAGTCATTTGTCCTGGGCGATTTAAAATTTTTGCATGTTAGACAGTTATGTTCTGATAACATCATTGCATTCAGTACTGCGTATATACATGCCAAGATTTGGTACAGAGACGTCCATGAAAACATCGCATTTTGCCAGTGAAACTGACTGTTCAGCCACCATTGATATATTATGCAATTTTTTTTGTCATAAAGTTGTGATAAAACTTCTATTTTGTGGAAAAATACTTTTAAGGGGCGTTTTTGGTCCAACAATTATGGCAACCCTGCTCTATATGCCTAATTGTTCATCTGCTTAGATTGCATTCGTTTCACTCCATTTACTCCAACTGTTTGAGTGGAGTCAAAAGAGTCACTCCAGAGTGACTCTAAAACATGAAAAAAATGCATTTAGGAACGTGAAAAACTGAATATGAACAATATTATGAATAAAAGGAACAAATTATGAACAAATTATGAATAAATTATGAATAAATTATGAATAAATTATGAACAAATTATGAATAAATTATGAACAAA
>JAAFCE010006668.1:3012758-3030574 GCA_013389805.1 Trigoniulus corallinus
TTATAAAATCAACTAAACCACAGATACATTCTAGTCACATATGGGATTACTTCAAATCAGCCTTCATCAACGCAACATCTCCAATAAGTTCTTTTAATTAAATCATCACGTCTTTCCAAGAACTCTAAGGTCACCAGGCAATTGTATTTTAAATTGTTTTTCTTTTACTATCAGTTTGCAGGTAATCATATTGAGAGATTTAAACCAATGTTTATCTTCTTACTCCATTGAAGGAGTAATATTAGCAAAGGGAGAGTATTTGTCCAATTTACTACATTTTTTAGTCCTTTTGAGGAGTAAAATCATGAAAAAAGAGTAATTTTTGAGTCTACTCCTTTTCTACACTGTTTATTTTCGGTGTGCTAATTACATCTATTCTCTCTCTCATCCTTCCTGCAATGTTCCCCACCCTTAAATGCCTCTGATATACCTCATTCTTATTCCATCTGTTGTCAACGTCTCACCCATGTACCACAGCATTCACATTTCACTTACTTGCAATTATTTTTGTGGCTTTTCCCCACTGCTGTACGCTGATCCATATAACAAAGCTGATGAAACCACTACTTGTACAACGCCCCTTTAACCTTTATTGGGGCTTTATGATCACAAAAGAACATGTATCAAAATTCTAATAATATTCCAATCTATCCAGTACCCTGAAATTATCATCATCATCATCATCATAGCCATATCCCACCTGTGGCAGGGTTGGGTCTGTGGGTTCCAGCCCTCTACTCCCGTCTACATCCCACCAAGGCCCAGTTCATCCCAAAACACTACCATAACGTTATGATAGTGCCCTGCCCCAGGTGCTTCCTACCTCTTGTATTGCTATGATGGGCCTAATGAGCTCTTTTCCTCTTTCCCCTGAATGCACAGAACCATGCACACTTACATAATTTAAAATTAAAATTCATAGATCTGTACATATTTTAAAAGTGTGTTTATAAATTTGTTGAAGAAAGCAAAATAACCTATTATTGCTGGAGATTCAGGCTATCAAGATGCCACTGTACATCATTTCAAGATTTCTCAAGTCATGTTGAGAGGTTTGATAAGTACATGGGAAAAATGTTCAGGAATATGGGATTTTACCATATGGAGTATGTGTGAACAACTTAATACAAAATTCACCTCCACTTTTCTATTTCATAAAATGTACACAGGAACCCTCTTACCCTATTTCCAACATTCTGCTAAAAAAGTTTATGTTGTCAGATACTTGCCTTTAACATAGTGAGTCCCACCCTAATTCTCTGATCATGTCTGACACATTCAGTCTATGAGAGAAACGATATGGCACAATTCTTGCTGCTCTCTCTTAGATCATTTCAATTTCTCATGATAAGTCCTGCCTAACGGGAAACTAAATTGGACTACAGTACTCCACAATTGGCCCTACCAGTGAAAAATACGCTACTTCATTTACTTCCTTTGTTCTGTCCCCCAGCACATTGATGCTTACAATCTTAAACAACATAAATGGTAATACACCATCTTAATTAAAAAGAATAAAATCAGGAAGTAGTATAATTACATACAGTAAGGATGAGTATTTAACCTCACTTTTCATGGTTAAATGAGATTTAACATCTTAAGTGAAATGTGGAGAGGAAGAGGAAACTCCATAAATACACCAGACAGCTGTCATTCTAAGGGTTCTATCTTCTCATAAATTACTTCTGCTTGTGACACCAGTATGCATAATGCTGAGCAAAACCCTCTCTGCTATTACCTGCAAGGCAATGCTCCATCTTGTATGAATAAAATGTAGGAGCAAGAGGTTTTGCTCTTTCACACTGAAAAGCATTTTCTTAGAAGACAGCATTTTGTATGCATAATAGCAAGCATTTGCTAGCTTTAATAAGCACTTCCTCTGTAAAACAGGCATCTTGTCAGTAGTAGCTTTCAGGATCATGTCAATTTGGCACATGACAATTTGGCGTATCGCTATTTCACGTATGGGTGACGCCTATTGAAGCAAATGATTCTTTGAGTGAGCAAATGCAATGGAGGCAAAGGTTTTCATTATTCACAGAAGATGAAGCAAATGCTTTTCCTCAAACTTCAGACTCCAAGCATTTGTTTAACATGCTTTCTTTCTCTGAGGAGCATTGGTGCTGCTCACGGGTGAGGAGGAGATAGGTGTGGGGGATATAGGAGAGGGGGAATGCACACCACCCAACGTTCCCTACCAACCAACCCTGTTAGTGCTAACGTGGGTTTGCATAGCTTAACTTCAGTGATCTCATGACAATTGGTGTCCAATGCAACTTGGCCACACATGGTATGGGCAATTCAAGATATGTATAGGTAAAATGTTTCCACAAATCTCTGTACCTTGTGCGTGTTTGTGTTTATAATACTGCTAATACTGTTTATAATTCATGGGAATGGCAATGTGAACCGCTCAATGAGAATTGCTGAAACGTTTGCAATCATGATTTTGACACAAATGATTGTTCATACACTCACAGTGTCTCAGCAGATGGTTATTCTCCAATCGCCTCATCACTCACACCTCTGACTGGTGTCAAAAGACGACTTTCAACTAAGCATCATGAAAAGTGCAGAGAGCTTCTCTCTCCACTTGCACCAATGTGTAAATGTGCCATAACACGGAGAGCATCATGAAAAGTGTGGAGTGCTTCTCTCTCCACTTGCACCAATGTGTAAATGTGGCATAACACGTTGTATGAGATATTCCAGTCACTCACCTATGCCTGGGTTGGGCACCCATTGTTGTAAATCTAGGCACTTCACCGACGCCAGAGGGACGAGGTGCTACACCACGAAATTTTCATGATCCTATCGTTGCATAATAGACAGTTTTCTTTTATGTTCAAGTAACATCATGCACACCACACCAGCCATGGCTCTACTTCATATGTGACAGCATGATCACTCAGAGCGTTTCTCTCTCAATTGAAAGACCACTCACCTTGATCCAGTATGTAACCTGGAACTGCTGATGTAGTCGAATATGCACCTCTGTAACACTGAGGCCAGTCTGCATGACATATAATTCAAGGTAGGAATTTTTTTAAACGGTTTCGATAATTCTTTCTCAAGGGACTTCATGCATTGTCAGTTTTAACAGGAAGGGAATTACTGGGAAGTGCATTACTGACACGAAGGAAGGGCGTTTATTTATTTTCTCGTCATCAGAGTTTTGTGTTCCCATCAACTGCTTACTGTAACCCACGTGAGCAGATGAAAATGGATTTGCACATGCATTACAAAAAGTTATCGTTTTTTTGTTACCATATTGATGTGAACTAAGCTATGTTCCCATCATGCATGACCAAGATACAGGAACTTGTAACACATGCATGTGCTGCATATTTGGAAGGTAATACCAAGTCTAAAAGTCTGAATAAATCAACATCACCATCATCATCATACCCTAATCCTACCTGTGGCAGAATCAGGTCCATGAGGTCTAGCCCACCACTCCTGCATGTCTTCCACCAGGTTCCTGCTCACCCTGCACACTCTCATGTCCCTATGTAAAACCCACTCCCACGTGTGTTAAGGTCCTACATGTGGTAATGGATTTGGAGACCTTCACAACTACATGCCACCACTGTGGTTGCTGTCATTATGCACATTGCAAAACTATCTCTTTCTAGCTTATCTCCCATTTACCACTCTTCCCATCTACCGTTCATGTTAGAGAAGGCAGAAACAAGGTTGACTTCTTGATTTTGTTGAGGAACACCCACTTTATGAATAACTGCAAAATCCCTATTGACAAGTGGGGTTGAGTTCATCTGATGATTGTGTTGGGTCCTCAGGGGTTCCAGTGAATAAATTTTTCTGTCCTTGAATTTTTACCCCTGCCCAACGGTTTTCAAGTTCCTCTGCAGATGTACACGGATTAGTAATTACCCACATTGCTTCTCCATTGAATGTGTAGCTGCCCCTGTGTGTATGTTTTCCCTTCCCATTTCCCTAATTCCTATACCAATTTATCACAAACCCTTAATTCCTAATAAATACTTATGCCTATATTAGAAATTCCAAAAATCCATTAATTTTATTAGTTTAATAGTTTATTTTAACAGTAATTTTATTAGTTTAATATATATATAATCATTAAATAAAGAACTCTTTTTAACCCCCACCTTAGCTAAAGTTTCCAATACATATAAAGGTAAGGTGGCAATTACAATTTCAACATCCTAACAAAGAAAAGTGACATCACTTCAATTCAAAAATTTATCCTTTCAAGAAAATCCAAATTATTAGCCAATAAAATAACCTTCAACAAAAGTAAACAATAATATAGTTATCAAGGGTCTGGTTAGTATTTTTAAATCTTCTATCGCTGAAAAAGAAAAATATTGTAACATATCTGAAGTTTTTATTTATATACCTTTAAGCAAAAACAACTCCACTAAATGATTAAAAAGAAGAGTGGGTGCTTTTTTCTTCTTCCATTTTTGGAGCATTGGAGGAATCTTCATTGTAATCTTCTTCATAGGGATTTGTAAGAGAAAAAGAAAGGAAACGAATTTCCCTACCTCGTTGGTGGTACTGCTGGTAACTGTCATCTGGCAGTGCTGGTTGGTAGAAAATGGCTGCTGTTTACTGATGATTTCTTCTTCCAGTAAGTATACTTCATGGTAACATTGTCCTTCCAGCATGGTGAAGTTGTTGTTTATAATTTATTTGTTTTATTGGAGGGTTGATTGTTCCTGTTTTGTTGAGTTCCATTTTTGGCTTCTGTTGTAGCGTTGCATGGTGCAGCACTGGGCATTGCACATTTCTCCACTCGTTCCAACACTTGTTTTTTAAAGTTAAAATTCACTGTTTAGGTCCCTTTAGGTTAGAATTTTGTAATTTCCAAAGTCTGGTTTTGATGAGCAACTCTCTGATGGTCATTGGTGATTTCCGTATACCATAAGTCCAAAATAACTTCCCCACTGGCTTGTTCTGTATCTCTCTCTCTTACATCTTGCTAGTGCTATTTATAATCTTAAAATTTTGGAACACACATGTAATTTGCTAGGGAACCTGACCCAGGGGTTGGTATTTGTTTGCTTGTGCATGAGCATGTGACATTTCCTTCTATTGTCCCAAATCTGGGATCCCATAAGATTCCTCTAAGGGAATCTTATTTAAGAATCTTTTGTTTAAAGCATGGGATAGATGTGTAAAAGGAGAAGGTCATTGTTTTTGAATTATAATTCTTTTATTGTTAATTGTTTTCTTGCTATGTCTAAGGTATTTTCATCTTGCAGGTGTATGATAGTATTTTATGTCCACATTCCAGCCTAAGTGCAGGTAAGGTAACTATTTTATTATGTTGGGGATCTCAGGGCCTAACAATTTTCTTTCATTTTTGCACTTCCAGGTGCACAAACATCTTTCATATAATTGCAGCATTATTGTAGTCTTTTAGTGCTTACATCTTCTTCTGCTATTGAAGGTATGCTTTCTCTTAAGCATGTGACTCCTAAGTATGCTTCCTAACTACCTCCTTCTTTTAAGTAATGGTTCATTTCCTTTCATTCCTGCACTTCCAGCTGCACCAGCATCATAGACATATTCTTTTTAGCCAAAATATGCCATGAGAAGCTTGGCCCAATATAGTTCTTGCAGGAGAAGGGACTGCTGTGGAAATCCATTCATTGCCAACAATGTAACTGGCCCTTCAACATGAGTAAGGCCATACATAAACTGGCTGTCTGTCTGGAGGTGTCCCAGTTGTAAAGGGATGACTTTCATGTTAAAGGGCAGTTTCCTTGAAGGCATCCCATGCTTACAGTTTATTCCAGCACTGATAGTATTTTGAAAATGTGCTTTGAAAAACTTCAAAATACTTTTTTATTTCATTTCTCAAATACAGCCCCAATTTCTGGACATATCCTCATCACAAAACAATGGAAAGAGAAATCAAAATAACGAATAAACTGGTTGAATCGCCATAAAATAACACAAAACTTCATTTCTACCTGGAAAAATGCAACACTTTTAATCAGCAAATTCTGTTGTAAAATAAAGTGCCGAATTTAAATGCATCAAAAGTATACAAAATCATATTATGGACCTTAGTGCATGCAATGAATCATAAGTAAAGATCGTTGATTATAGACTGATACTTCTTTTGAACATTTTTTCTCTTCAGCTTGTATGCAGCAGTCACTAAATCATCAATTGGAAGCCACACATCGCTGACTAGTTTTACACGTTTCGGGATTTCATGTTTGAGAAATCGGCCTGAAATGCAAATATATAAATGCATTTTAAGATGTAACCACAAATACGTTAACTTAGTCTATTTATTTATTTACTCCAAAAGTGGCAGTTTATTTACTGACGCCATGGTTTGACCTACTATGCAAGAGGCTGTCAGTGATCTACTGCCAAAAACATGGTGCTCTCAGCATAATGTTAATTGTACAACATATGCTGATTATATTCATAATAAGGTGCCTGTAAATTTCATCATTGTCTAGGTAATGGCAGATGATATTTTAGTATTAGGAACAGGTAGTCATCGACTTACGACCACAATTGGTTGTGACAGACTGGTCATAACATGATTTGATCATCAGTTGAGTAGGCTAGATGTAAAGTACTGTTCTGTGAAAACATCATCATCACACCCTTTTCTAGCCCATGGCTAATCCATGACTAGATCCAGCCCATGAATGGGTCGGGTCTGTGGGTTCCAAGCAGCTAATCCATGACTACAGTCAGCTCTTGTTATAACAAACGCAAAGGGGATGAACAATTCGTTCGTTATAATGAGTGTTCATTAAGCCAAGAGTCACTGCTGGCACAAAGGGGGTTCAGTGCATTTGCCGAATCCACCAAAGGCCCTTGATTTTTTGGTGTTTTAGGGCCTCTCAACTACAAGGTCATTACAGCCCTGTCCACTTTATAGTTCTAATGCAGGGTCTTCACCGAAACACCACACTAATGCAACGATTTTTGGGTACCCATGTCGAAAGGGGCAAATTACATTAGACACACCAGTTGCCGTCTGATCACTGAAGTTAGATAGTGCAACCCCAGCTAGTACTGACATGGGTGACTGCTTGGGAAAACTGGGTCCTGCTAATACCTAAAAAACGTTGCATTAGTGTAGTGTCTGTGCAGTTGCTGCATAAGAACTATGCTGTGGTCGGGCTCTAATGACCTTGTAGTTGAAGGACCCTAAAACACCAACAAACAAAGCCACCCATGGCAGTACTAACTGGGGTTGTGTTGTTTAACTGGTGTGTACAATGCAATAAGCCCCTCTCCTTTGGCCCAGGCTTGTGCCAAGGGCCACTTTCGCCAGAAGCCAGCCTTGCCTTTACTAAGGCCCCATGTGAAGGCTTCTATATTACTAAATGTAAAATGTATTTCCTTACAAAAAGCCATACAAAATATTTATTTTTGAACCTGTTTCTGCAAAAGCTCTGATTCTGAAAAATAATATCACGACAATTTCCCCAATTATAACCTAACTGAAAATAATCCAGCCCAAAATAACCAACTCAACCGTACCTAATCCAAGGTACCATGAGCCATTTCTTCCCAATATACCTTAACTTGAGTCCCTAGCACAACGTAACCTAACTTCAAACTATTCAAACACAACAATGACTAACACACCAAGGCAGTCAGATATTAAAATTAGTAGGAGAGGCCTATTTCGACAAACGTTAGTGAGATACACACCAATTTGTCAGAAAATCAAATTGACAGAAACTGATGAATGTTTATGAATTCATTACAGTTGAAGCAAACAACACAATTTACTACAATTTCAAACTAGATTGAAGTTCAACCCAGCTTGAAAGTTAGCAAGATTGAGTCACTTAAGTGACACAATGCGTTTGCAATGCACATTGGCGAAAGTATGTTGTCTAAGAGTAATAGACCAATGGGAAGAACTACTGGGCAAAAGTAAAAGGGGCTATCCATAAAGCATGTCCTTTATGGACGTCCCAAACTGATGGATGACAAAAATTTGGAGGCAATGTTTGAAAGGATACAAATTCATATTCCATATTCCCTCAAACTTTAACTTATTTCTCACATAAATTATTAATGCTCTCTGTCCAAAATTTAATGAAAAGTCGTCACTCCACAGGTCTCACCACCATCATGTTTTGCTGGCAAAAAATCGCATTGCATTCTGGGAGTTTCAAACTAGCCGCATAATCTTTGATGCTACGTAGCGAAGAATATGAAAATTGGTGTTCAAAAAGCTATGTAGCAACTTCGTAGCGTGGGGATCGAATTCTTTTAAAACTTTAGCCAAAACTTCGTAGTGCAATTGTAGTGCTACAAATGCAACGCCTTTTCGAGCAGGATTCTTTGCGTAGTGCAACATGGCGCCCCCCACAGAAGATATTGCAATTAAATATGGTAGACTGCAATAGGGTAGTTATTGACAGTATCCAAAAATAAAGCAGAAAAAATAAAAAATTGTATAGTTTTCAATTAAAGAAGTAATTTCATTTTAAGAACATTAAGAACATCATCATCAAACCCTTATCCCGCCTGTGGCAGACTCGGGTCTGAGGGTCCACTGAACATACTCTGACTGGGGTCACCCCAGCCAGGCGTCTGGAACCCGTAGGAGTATTGACAACGTTTGTCTGAGGGGGTGCCAACATTAAGAACACATAATTTAATTAAAGAAATTGAAATAGTTTAGTCATCTAAGTAGCATATACAGTAAGGCAGCATGGAGGCCTCCATCTTTGTAGCACTACACGTGTTCTTCAAATAGCTGCTACTGCTCTACATGAATTTTCATGACGTTACGGTATGCACTATGTATGCAACGCTACAAGTATTTCCGTAGCTTAAAAGATTATGTGGTAGATTGAATTCAAGCTGCACTGTTCGTACTACCATTTTCAAACTAGATTGAAAATGCTAGTGCGAACGTGGTATTAGGGTTGTTATCTCCAAACGTTTATCAGAAATATTTCCACTACCCTTTGGTAGATAACAAGCATTCAGCTGGAATATTGAGAAACATGTTTTATAACTGTAGACCACATCCTAGAACTAATAGGGAATTTGAGTTACACGTTTCTCAGCTACTGTATGCAGGGCATGGGTAGCAGGCCAAATTTATAACTGCACAACCATGTCTCTACACGTACCATGTCAAATACCAACATATCTACATAGATCGCACCTTGATTACACAAGGTGTGCAAGTACAATGCATAGAATGGCAGCGGTCGATGGCAGGGTCGGGTATCCACCTTGTCCCTCCGAATGGACACAAGAGTGATATATTGGACAGTGTTTTTCTGTAGGCAGTTTCTGACCAAAGCTGCAACCCCTAAAGGCGCGTTCTCACTAGTCAAGTTTTGTTGACCAATTGTACTTGTTCAACAACAAGTTTTTGTTCACACATTTCAATAGAAACTGATCAGCAGTTTCATTGTACAAATGGGGTTTCAGTTACAATACAAATGAGGTCAAAAGGAGTTGTGTGGATAACACTGCATTTTGGTTAACCCCCAATTGGTCCACCCCTCTGATGGGTCCACTTTTGTATATCTACAAGGGCCTTAAACAAAAGACCTATTGTTCACTTGAAGGGTAATGGTGAATGACTCACCACTTTATCAAGAAAATGTTTATCAACTAAAATGTTGATCAACTCGATTGAAACAGAGGTTCCCACTACAGTTTTCATTCAAGTTTTGTTGAACAACTACAATTGATCAACAAAACTTGACACGTGAGAACGCGCCTTAAGGCTATTTATCAGCAGTCTACTGTTCATTTTGGCCCTCCACAGACGCCGGGGGGGGGGGGGGGTGGCGAGCTCCTAGAGCAGCGAGTTTCAGCCTTTTTTTCGTCACAGAACACTTTTAATAATTTTAAAATTTGGCGGCACATTTCTGAGCACACAAACGCCAAAGAAAATACCTATATAAATTGTAACCTAACCCTATGCAAAACTTCGCAATGGTGGCACAGTGGCTAGCACGCTCGGTAACTTCGGCAGTAGTTTCTGGTTCGATACTGGACCGAGGTGGGTTCGTTTTTTTTGGGCGAGAGAGAAGCCCTGAGTGCACCTTCTTTCGGATGAGATGTAAAACCGAGATCCTGTGTGGTGTATTACGGCATCTCCATGTGGAAGAACCTTCTCTATTATGGGACGGTAGAGAAAGCAAACTATCCAGGTATAGGAGATCGCCTCTGGTTGTGGTGGAATGTCTCAACAAACAGTAGAAAGGTGAAAGATAGTGTAGAATTTGCTCTACCAATTTTTGTAGTGTTCAATACTTTCTCATCACTGGATGCCAGAGAACCAACTCGTTTTAATAAAGAGTCACACAAGTAATAAATTAACAACTCAATGAATAATCAACACACATCGGGAGTAAAATCAATCCTCTCTGAATTTTCGTGTCTTTTTTTTCCTAACTGTTTAGAATGTTATGGTCTTTTTCCAATCATTTAGAATATCGTGTTCTAAAATATTCAAAGATCTAAAAATTGGAATAAATGACGTCACACTGGCTGATGCTTTAAAATAGAATAACATCACCAGCTGATGACGTCAGCAGGAGTAAGCAGCTGCTACAATAGCATAGGGGTTGCAGCTTTGGTCGGCAACTGGCTGTGGGAAAACAATGTCCAGTAAGCCTATGTCGCCCTTGTGTTTACTCAGAGGGACAAGATGGGTACCCGACCCTGCCCTATGCACACATTATGCGGGTGATTAGTAGATTAAACTACTACATAGCTTTGTTAGCCAGTATTGAGAACTGCAATATTAATGCCCATTGGTATAGCTAGTCCCTCCTAGGGAGGCAGAACCGATTGAACTACTTGTCTGAGGTCACTCATGTATGGCTACTTGCAGTCGTGGCACAAGTGGGTGGGAATCACTTTCCTATAGTGTATATGTAGCAAGTACGTAACTAAAACCTCCAACTCAAATATGATTTTCACAACCCTTTCATAGGCTGCCAAAGGATGATCACATGGTGAATTTACTTGACCCCATAAGGGATTTTTATGTGTAGCTCAAAGCCTCTATTGACTGTGAACAGGAAGGATTTCAGTCCCTAACTACACAAAGCAGCAACAGTGGGAATGTCAGTGATTTTAAGCAGAAACATGGAACTTACTTTTTGTTGCATGAGCTGCTAGCTGTTTTTCAACAAACTGGGTTACTTCTTGGTCATCACAAAGTTCTCGAAATGATAGGCTACTCTTTCCAAGTTGTGCACCAATAGCAAGTAATGTCCTTTCATTTGGTATTATGAGGGCGATAATATAATCTTTAAGAGAGTCACCATACACACAGATATTATCAACAACATCCAAAGTTTTCATCTGTGCTTCTATTTTGCCAAGAGACACATATTCTCCAAACTGAAGCTTGACAATATCCTTCTTGCGATCTGCAAAAGACATGGATGACAACTGTAAGTTCAAAGGTTAACTACATAGCTGATTAATTTCTCACCACGTTACTTTAAATACCGTATACGTTATTTCAAGAATTTTTTTTAAAACCGTTGAGAGGTTTTGTTTTTTTGCTACAACTGGGTTTAGTTATATCTGGGAAATGCACAAATTTTCCACCCTATGGCAGGATCGGGTAACCATCTTGATCCCTTGCAATGTGCACATGGGTAATTTTTGGGCAACCTGCTGCCGACTGAAGTTGCAACCCATATTATGCTTACTTACAGTCGACCTACTGTCCTTTCAGGCACTGCACTGATGCCAGGGTGTGAGCTGCTACACCTGGAAATTTTCACACGGTGGTACATCAGTGGCCGATAGGTCGATCGCGAAGCCAATTTTGGTTGATCATTCATAGGGCTCCCAGATACTTTCAGTCAAACGGAAGGACATTTGACAATTTGACAAAGCAGATCATTATTTTTCAATAAGAAATCAAATATTTCAGAACAATTTAAAGAATGACGGTGATCCAAAAAGAAGGACTGTCCTTCCAAAAGTAGGACATATGGGAGCCCTAATCACTCACGATGTTTTAACTTAAAATGGGCGTAATCGCTCAGTGTGTCTAGGTCTGTGTCAGTGGTTCTAGGTTCGATACTGGACCGAGGTGGGGCCAGTATTGAACCTCCCCCTCCCCACTTTGACTACGCCTGTGACAACAAGTCGATCGCGACACATTTTTAAAATAAAAAGTAGATCTCATGTACACAAAAGTTGGCCACCCCTGCAATACAGGATCAAAGTGGGTTGGCTTCTTTTGGGCAAGAGACGCCTCGAGTGTGCCTTGCATTGGGTGGAAAGTAATTCTTAAAAGCCAATCCACGATTATCCAAAATGGAACTAGAAAGTTATTCTCAAGTCTTTTGCTTTCCGATTTCCCAGAAGTTACAATATTTGGACTAAAAAGGGAGAACCACTTCACGAAGACAGTCCTAACCCCAATATGGAATCCAACAGAAGGATATTCACAGCGAATCACAACCTAGAAATAGATGAAGTTATTTTAGCTAATTAGGTAACGTAAACTAAACTACCCGCCACAGTGGCATAGTGGTTAGCATGCTCGGCAACTGCGCCAGTAAGCCCTAGTTCCAGGTTTGATACTGGAACGAGGTGGGTTGGCTTCTTTCGAGTGAGAGAGAGGCCATGAGTGTGCCTTCTTTCAGATGAGAAGTAAAACCAAGTCCCGTGTTAGTGTACGATGGCACTTGCATGTAAAATAACCTTCTCTACTGTGCAATGGGTAGCTGAGGCAAGGATTTCCAGGTGTAGGAACTCGCCCCCCGGCGTCGGTAGCATTCCCCAACGAACACTAGACCGACGATAAAAAAAACGTAGGGGTGCAGCTTTGGCTGGCAGCCGGCTGCAGAAAACCCACGGCCAATATATCGCCCTTGTGCCCATTCAGAGGTACAAGATGGCTACCCGACCCTGCCATAGGCGGGGAAAGGGTTGGGGGTTGCTTTTTTTTTAGGTAATGTAAACTACATATTACTGCATCAGTAGTCCCAGATTCGATACTGGATCGTGGTGGGTTGGCTTCCTTGGGGCAAGAAAGAGAGGCCCTGAGTGCGCCTTCATGGGAAGCAAAGCAGTGGATCGTTTGGGGTAAGGTTTTTGGTTCATAAGATAAGGGCACAGACATATTGTTACTACTGGCTTTTTGTGAAGGACCATTCCGTAATGAAACAGCCTTGGCGAGGATAAAGTTGAGGGCGTCCGCAAAGGAAAGGCCACCATTGTAATTATTGTAGGGGGACGCAAGAATTGTAGTTTACGGCTTTAGGAGATTATGGTATCATATGAAGGAATGAGAGTAGGTCTCTCCACGCCAAATAAGGCTGCTTGCGGTGTAGAGAATTAGAATATCGTGGTGGGCAAACTATGGCTAGCCATCAGGTTCCATGCAGACCACAAGCTAATATAGAAATATCTACAACAGCAACCAAAAACGGAATAATTTGAAATTCTTTTTATGGAAACGTTTTATTAAATACCATAATTCACAGAATAAATGGTTCCTATAGGACCTACCTATATTAATTAAAAACATCCACATTTTGTATGTGCTGCCCACCTGACTTACCATCAGCATTCTTGCAGCCCTTAGAAAAGGTATGCCCACCTCTGCTCTCTACTATGCAATGGGTAGATGAGTCAAAATTCCCAGGGGCAGGAGTTTGTTGCAGTGGCCCAACGAACAGCAGGCTGACAACAAATAAACATTTAGGCTACAGCTTAGGTCGGACGCCAGTATCAAACCTCAAAGTCTCCTGGTGTCCTGGTAATTTAACACATACCTCAAAGTGTCCCGACTATTTTCGTTCTTACCCAGTGAGGTTTTCTTTCGTTTGTTAGTGTTTTAGGGCAAAATTATTGCTAGAAACAAGTGATTTTATGAAAAAACATTATTTTTCTAATGGCAGAATAGCAATTTGAGCGTAGTGGCGTTGAGGCCAGGCAGAAGGAAAGCAGAATTGAGATTTTTCTGTGCCTAGAAAAGCGCGATTCGTACCAACAGGATATTCGTGGCTACACGAGATCATTCACAGAATCGACATTGTCTTGTTCACGAGAAGGGCGGGAGACCAAAAGTGGAGATCATTATACTGTAAAGATATATACCAAAGATAATATAATTCATAACCTGCTTCACTGTCTGCAGTGGATATGTGCTCTGCAGAGAAGAGAAATTGTAAAGCACCGTGGGGGACACTTTGAGGTACTCAAAAATTACCTCAGTGTCCAGTCGGACACTTTGATGTGTGATACCACTTGCATAAAACTACTGTTCAAAAGATCGCCTATGTATCCATCCAGGACAAATAATGGTACCCGACCTGGACATAGGCAGAAAAAGGAATAGTAAAGAGATTCCAGTGAACATATACAATGACTTTACGATTGATATAAGGCAGAAATTAGCAACTGCACATGCATGAGCATGAGCAAGAACAGTTTCTCATTTCTGCCTTTGTCGATCATAACATCATCATATACACAATGTTAATAGTTGCTAGTTACTTTTCTTAGATCTTTTCAAGGACCTTCACTTCACCAAGGAATACTAGTCCAACATGGTCTTTCTTGGAGGACCACTTTATTTGCTTCATTGCATGGCAGTTGCCCTTTCAGGCTACATTCACAAGCATGTGGATCAAAATCTTGACCAAATTTTCTCTCAGAGTTTCCAAGACTAGTGGAAATCAAGTCCTGCCATTACTACACAACAATAAATAGGACCTACCAATAATTTTGAAATACCCTTCGTCATGGTATTCTGCTATGTCACCTGTACGAAACCATCTTTTTCCGTCTTTCATAAAAAAAGAATCATCATCCTTCGTTTTGTAGTATCCAACACATACATGATCCCCACCAACGATGACTTCTCCACGAGGATGGGGCTTATCAGTAACATAATAATTTCCTGAAATACAGCAACAAATAACAACCAAGAATTAGAACTAACAAAGTATTCCATTAAGTAATTTTTCATTTTCGTTGAATTCGAGCAAAGAAAAAAGAAGAATTCACAGAAGTGTCAATGAATGGGCACACCTCCAACTCTCTGGTGGACGAGTGCTCTCTCCCAATCAAGTAAGCAATCACATTTCGAATCTTTAAGCTCCCTACTTACATTTTGCATACATTCGCAATTCAAATTTACTACCACAACTGTTGCTCTTTACCGACGTAAAAGTGGTTGAAATTGGGACAACTACTTCAGGAGTCCCTTCACATTTTAATGGGATCCTCAAATATAATAATGCCATTACATTTCAACAAATAATGTAGCCTGAGCATTTAAGTTATCCAATACCATGGAAACCCATCGACAATGGGACAAATGCCAGGGGTTTGGAGCGTCTGTGAACCCCAAAGCCCCTTCACGATATAAACAAAAAAGTTTGAAGATAGGTCAGTTTTCTGTGTCATTGCGTTTAAAACAAGAAACAAAAGGGATGTACATTTAGTTACAAATGCATGACGTTGATATCAAACACTTGCTATTGAATTGGTGAAGGCCACACCCTATCACTGTTATAAATAGCATGCTGTGCAGGGCGAAATGCTACATTTTTGCCAAAGGCACCAAAGACATTCTTACATCTCTGTCGTTAGCATGTTATTCTGAAAGATACTATACATCGTGATGGTAATTCATGCCTTGAAGAGTTTCTGCCTCATGGCCATTATTTCAATGCTATTGTCAATGTTAATGCCTTTGATGGAACCACATGGTGTCCCAATTATTGTTCCTCAAAAATTCAGGTCCTCATCCTCTTTTCCCCAGTTAGACTATCACTAAAATGAACTTAAGCTTAGAACATCGGATAGACCTTAGATCACCACCATAATTGGCTGTTACTAAGTCAGCAGAATTAAACTACTGTTTGTCAAAGATGTGGGAACTTCTACGTGGACAAACATGTTTTCGCTTTCAAAAAAGTATAAGATGCACTGTTCAAATTGTGTCCTTTTTTATAAGATGTCTTAATGGCCCAAGCGGCTAGTCCAACGTCACGCCCTTTCTCAGTGTGGCCCCCAATATTTTTTCCCTTTCTACAATATGACCTACAGGATGAATCCTCTCCTCTTGGAATATCGAACTATTGTTAAGTGTACTCCACAACGTAATACATACCTTCCTCCCAGTTGTCTAATAAAATTTCACATCCCAATATTGGACCTCCAACATGGCCAACAGTCAAATCATCCACTGCAAAATAATTACAATAGTTATGTAAATGTTTTGGATACTGTTAGAGCATAGACTACATATCATCATCATAACGTTGTTCCGCCTGTGGCGGGGTCGGGTCTGCGGGTTGGAGCCCTCCGCTCCCATCTATCACCCACCAGGTCCCCGTTCACCCCATTCACTGCCATGTCTTTATGGACAACCTGTTCCCGCTAGCGAGGTCCTCTTCCCCTGTTCTCATGACGTGTTCATACCCCTCAGCCTATTCTCCCTTATTTTTTCGACTATGTCCACCACCCCCAGGCTGCCCCTAATATACGCATTCCTAATTCTATCAGCTGTCGACACGCCACTCATGTACCACAGCATTCGGATCTCTGATACTTGCATTCCATGAACGTGGCTCTTCCAGCCACGTGGGAGTCGAAGGCGGGAGAAGGGTGAGATGATGATGATGATGATGATGATGATATGGAGTCCTGGAGTGGATTTCACGGAGTTTGAGCAATTTAGAGCAGCACACACTATTCCTACTTCTTTCCTCCATCCCGGTGATATATCCTAAGGTGAGATATATTTCCAAAAAGTTTATGTTAGAGATAGCTTGGGGGTGGGAGACATCGTGATGATTAGGGAGAATCGGTTGAGATGGTATGGTCATGTGATGAAAAGAGAGGAGGAGGAACTTATTAGGTCCATTATGGGTCTCCATGTGATTGGGGGCACCTGGGGTAGGGGAAACCCAAAACGCACGTGGGAGCAGGTGGTGCAGAGGGACATGGAGACCTGCGGGGTGGAGAGGGACTTTGTGGGGGATAGGCGAGAGTGGAGGATTAGAACCTGCAGACCCAACACACCACAGGCGTGAGGAGGGCGAGATGATGATGATGGTGATATACTGTATATACACCTGACACTTGATAACTACTTTTAAATCATTCCAATTATCACTTATATAGTTGTAAATATGCAAGCTAATACATGTAAACAAGTAGTTTCAGCAAACCATCTACTAGGTGGCGCTCTTTGGGTACGAGGACATGAAAAGAGCTGAGCTGCCACTCTTTTTATTAGACTCCTTGGTACCACTCTTGAAGGGCAAAGGGGATGTCCAAGATTGTGGTAACTATAGAAGTATAAAGCTAATTAGCCACTCCATTAAGCTCTTGGAGACAGTAATTGAACGTTGCCTCCACGATAGAACTAGTGTCCGTGGAAATCAGTTTAGGTTTATGCCAGGTAGGTCCACAATGGAGCCAATCTTCATTATGAAGCAGCAAAGAAAGAACTCCAAGCCATCTCTATTGACTTCGAGAAGGCTTATGACAGTCCAGCACTTAGTTCAGATGTCGGTTCAGCACAGGTTCAGCATATAGTCCATACCATTTCATCCTGGTTATGGACGAGCTGCTGAGGGGAGTAGGAGAATGGCCCCCTTAGTGTATGGCATTTGCAAATGACATTGGAAAACTTAGTGACTGCATAGAACATGTGCAAATGGGCCTTAACGATAGGAGAGGAGCAATATAAAAGGCAGGGCTAAAGATATGTAGAAGGCAGAGTATTCAGCTTTCAGTTGGGAAGGACATGAAATAACAGTGACGTACGTTCGAGAGGCGAATTGGTTCCATCAACGTTGCACAGTAATCAG
>JAAFCE010006668.1:3030974-3041848 GCA_013389805.1 Trigoniulus corallinus
AAGCATTAATTTACTTGCCAAAATTTATATTTTGGTTGTAAAATGTGTTGGAACAGTGTGGTAGGCCGGCATCCCCACTGCTTGTTGGTGTTTAAGGTCCCGTCAACTGCAAGGTCATTAGAGACCCGTCCACTGCATAGTCCTAATGCATAGACCGCACAGACACAACACTAATGAGACGATTATTGGGTATTAGCAGTACCCAGCTTTCCCGAGCGACCACCCATGTCAGTACTAACTGGGCTTGCGTTGCTCAACTTCAGTGATCAGACGAGAACTGGTGCGTCCAACGCAACTCGCCGCTCCCCCGGCATCCCCACACAGACAACCAGCCAATGTTCCTGTGGGTTCCAGACGCCTGGCTGGGGTGTTCCCAATCATAGCATGTTCAATGGACCCACGGACCCAACCCTGCCACAGGCTGGATAAGGGTGTGATGATGATACAAGTACCCCTGTGTAGTAATAAAGTGTTAATCATTAAAAAAATTCAAGTTAACTTGGACGATCGCTTCCAGACAGTTTTGAAATAAACGGCGCTCCGTTTATTAGGATAATTATGGTATACTGTACGGATCAGAGTGCTGGCCAGTGAGGAAGGGACACGTCAATAGGATGCAAGTAGCCAAGGTGTGAATGCTGTGGTACATGAGTGGAGTTTCGAAACTGACAGAATTAGGAATGAGTATATTAGAGGCAGCCCAGGGATGGTGTACATAGATGAAAAATAAGGGAAAATAGGTTGTGGTGGTATGGACAGTGTGTTGCATGCCACAGAGGTGTTACATGCACAGAAGTGTTGCATGCCACAGAACCTGGCTTAGGATAAATAATAAAAGAATTCAACTTGAGGTGACGTTTTAGCAAAACACGACTGGCTGTTCATTCATCATTTGCCTAGCAACCAATAACATTATTCATTAATTTACAATTTAAATACTAACCAGACATGGAAGTTGCACATGCACATGTTTCTGTCAAGCCATAGGCTTGGACAACGGGACAGGATACACAGACTTTTACAAAATTGTGAGTATCTGGTGAAAGTGGTGCTCCTCCGGTAGCCATTAAACGCACTTGGCCACCTAACATGTCCCTAAACCTGTGAAACACCAACCTGTAAAATGCAACATGTACATAAAAATTATAAATGATTACTAATTATCACGAAAAACATAATACACATGCAGGAAGAACTTAAAGGCCCCCACACACGATCAGTTTGGTGTGTGTAAAAAAGCTTGTGCTCGCACCAAAAATTTTAACTGACGGTATGAAGAAATTTTATCAAATCAGTGTGTCAGTTATAATATATGTTCACATCAGTTCTTCACATTAGAGGTTCTGCGCATGCCCAAACATACCCCTGACTGTGGAAACCCAGGGACATCGAACCTGACCAAAAGAAAACGCCTGCTCACGTGTTCGCCCTGCTGACATCAATCCTTGGGGAAGATTGATCGTAGTGATTGAGAGGGCGCATTTACAGCGACGTCTCTGACAGCTCCTACCAGATCTCGTCTGATCACTGAAGTTAAGCAGCATTAGGCCGATCGCACACACAGCCACGTGTGGCGGCCACTATTGGCGACCACACGTTGCGGACTGCATTTGTAATTGAAATCAAATACGCTCGGTGCAGACATGGCGTTTGCAGTAGCGCTACTGAGCCACGACCTGTGGCAGTGGTCTTATCTTGCTACTTGTGACCGGTGGTGGCGACTTTCCTATTGCCACAAGCACGAGATCACGTTGCTGCCGCCTGTAGCAGCCACTGGTGGCCATATACGGCGACTAGCGGCTGCTGCAAGCGGCCTTAGTGTAGTGTCTGTGCAGTCTCTGCATAGGAACTATGCTGTGGACAGGGCTCTAATGACCATGTAGTTGATGGGCCCTAAAACACCAACAAAAAACAAGCGACAGCTCCGACACATCGAGGGGTGGATTAGCGATCCTAAGTCCCCAACACGCTACTTTAGCTACAGCCTCCAGTTGAAAACTGGCGGTTAGACGGATAACCGGTCTGATTAATCGGCTGGAGGGGGCGTTTCTGCTCCTCAGGGTTACTTTCGGAAATGTCATGTTCAACTCCCTGATGTTGATGCTATCGGTATCATGCTTACAATGCCAAGGGAGTGCGAAGCTCGGCACCCATGGCGGATAACACATCGAGTGTCTTCTGTGTTGTGGGGCGGCATCCCACCCACAGACAACCCGCACCAGTATTCCTGAGGATTCCAGACGTGGGGCTTGGGTTCCCAAGTCAGAGTTTCGGCAGGAGGCAGGCGACCAAAACTGTAATTCCTATGCGTATTTATCATCGGTCCACTATTCTTTGGAACACTCCACCAATGCCATCGTAAACCACTCGGTTTTACTTCTCATCTAAAGTAAGGCGTACTCAGAGTTTCTCTCTTGCCCGAAGGAAGCCAACCAAGTTTAACCCAGTATCGAACCTGGAACTACTGGCGCAGTAAATCAAGCAAGCTACCTATTGCGCCACTGAGGCGGGCCTTCCCATGTAGCATGTTGAAATATTACAAATGCGTCAACGCAGTAGCATCACTAACGGGGTACGGGCCACACCGGGTGATACCTCTCGCACCATGAAAAATGGGGTGACACCAAAGCAGAAGAAGCGGCTCTTTTCTTGAGGAGGTGACACCAAAGCAAAAGAGGCGGCTCCTTTCGCGAGGGGGGGGGTGACACCATGGTGTCACCGCACCGGGTGACGCCAACCCTAGCGACGCCACTGCGTCAACGACAGGCTAAAACAACAAATGGATTGCTAGTAAGGAAATTTGGTTGGCGAACTTTATTTATAGGTACGATACCCAAACACATTATAAAGAATATACAGTATGCACACTGAATAGCAAAATTACTAAAGTTGAGAAACGGCGCCACCTGATGGCAAGGAAGTAAAAGCTGCGCTACATGCAATATTTTGCATGCGTTCACTGTTGATTAAAATTAAAGATGCGAGTTCATAAGCAGCATTATTTTTCAGCAATTAATTGCAGCAACAATTCTGGGAGTACGCATACTGTATTTTAAAAGTTATGAACACAATCCATCTGCTAGTGGGAACTTAAAAGAATTCAATAAATTGAATGTTGTTCATCAACATTATTGGAAAACTTATAATATGACTCCAAAGAAAAAGTAGAGAAGGGCCTAAACAATATTAGAGGAGTGACCTTAGCATCAACGTTCCAAAGAAATGGGGAGATACTCTGACGTGACCCATAGAATCAATGGGTGATGGTTGAAGTGAAGACAGGCAAGTGCAGTCCTGTGTGATAAAAGGGTCACAGAGGAGTGAGAAAGAGCAACATCAGTAGAATGCAAGTACAGTGGTACCTCACTTAACGAACGTAATTCGTTCCAGCGATACGTTCGTTATGAGGGGTGTTCGTTGTGCGGAACACAATTTCCCATAGATCTCTGTTATATTGTGTAATTCGTTCCGGGTTGCCACAAAGAATTGTGAAAATTATTAAGAAGTTAAAAACAAAGTGCAATGCTGATTGTTAATGAGCAAAAGTACTTCACAAAAACTAGGAATTGCCCTGCAATGAGAAGGCAGTCAATTACTTGCAGTGTGCAGTTGAATGGTGCTCGTCAGCAAATGCCATGCATTGAGGGGTCCATTCTCCTACTCCCGTCAGTAGCTCGTCCATAACCAAAATAAAAAGGTATGGATTTGAGTGAACCTTGGTGCATCCCAAACTTCACTGGGGAGCCCCCAGTATTTTCCCCAAGGTGTCCTTACCCTGGCTGTGGAATGGAACCATCATACGAGTACATATCCTAAACAATTCGAATAAACCCTATTTCTACCCCCTTTTGCATAATGCCTGTTGTGGAACACTGGTAAGCCTTCTCCAAGTCGATAATGATGGTATGGAGATCCTTCTTAGCTGCTCTATACTTTTCTATCATCTGCCTCAGAATGAAGATTCGTTCCATTGTGGACCTGCCTAGCATGAACCCAAACTCATTTCCACAGACACTAGTTCTATCCTGGAGGTGACATTCTATTACATTACATTGGTATAACTCTTTGGATTAATACCTCTATAGTTACTACAATCTTGGACATCCTATACCAGTGGCGGCGAACCGTTTTGAAGACGGGTCACAATAACACAAAAGAAAACCAAGAATTTGTCCACGGGTCAGAGGCAAGCACTATTCAATTTTATGAATAAAAATAAGTTATTATTAATAGTGAATAAAGTTTATTAAAGGAGGGAATAGAGAACATCATCCAACTTTTATTACACCTTTAACATCATCTCATTAACACTCGGGCAACATAAAATTGCACAGTGGGTCACAGGTCCGCCACCACTGTCCTATACAGTTCCTAGATCACTTTGTATATTGAACAAGCGTTCGTTATGTGAAAAAAGTTCGTTATGCGATACTCCCGCGCTTTTTTTTTGATGGTGTTCATTATAGGGAACATTCGTTATACGAGGCGTTCATTAAGTGGGGTACCACTGTAACTGAGATGCAAATGCTGCAGTATATGAGTGGGATGTCCAGAGCTGACAAAATAAGAAATGAGTATATTAGAGGTGGCCTGGGGGTGGTGGGCATTGTGATGATATGGACACATAATGAGAAGAGGGAAAGAGAAGCTTATTAGGTCCGTTTCAGGAATTCAGATGGTTGGAAGCACCTGAGGCAGGGGGAGACTAAAGCAAAGGTGGGAGCAAGTTGTCTGTAGGGATATGGAAGTGTGTGGGGTGAATGGGGATCTGGTGGGAGATAAGCAGGGGTGGAGGACTAGAACCGACCCTGCCATAGGTGGGATAAGGGTATGATGATGATGATGCATGTTCCCTTAGATCATGGGTGCCAAACATGCAGCCCTAGAAGCCCAGAGTTACAACCCTCACAATCAATATCATGTAGTATGCATATGCAGTCTGCTACTCAGGTGTAACGAGAGGGGGACAATTGCCCCCTCATGACAATGCAATGTTACTGATGTGACCCTTAGGGTACCCCGAGTTTGGCATGCCCACCTTAGATACATGACTTTCAAGGGCTACCTCATTTACTGGACATTAAAATAAATATACTTAGGACATCATTAATGAATCATGTTCTTTACCTTTTCAGATTTTTTATACCATCAAAGACTTTAACAAAAGGCTTATGTATCCAAATAAATATAGTAGAAATACAAAATATTTGATTGTACAACACATGTGAAAGCGAAAAAAAAATTATCAAAAAGTTACAAGTTTAAAACGTTTTAGTATAGCTTGAAGTGATTCACATGTAAGTAAAAATCGTCAAGTTTAAGGAGTTTATAGAAAAATTTCATATTGTCACTTGTTGTTATTACTTTGTATACATTAAATTTACTGTGCAATGGCATTTTATGTTAGATTGAGTTTTCTTTAATTAAATTTTATGTAATAATAATGTGGCAGTTGGGAATACTCCATTGAAATATATATAATATGTTTAGTTTTTACTACCTTGCCGCTCCGTGGCGCTAGTGTATAAAAACTTTAGTACGATTAACATGGGAGTGTGCATACTGTATGTACTGTGACCCAACCTTCATCACTAATTTTTTTGTTTTGCTGTTGTTGTAGAGCCCTTCAACTACAACATCATTAGAGCAAGACTCTAGGACAGAGACTGCACAGACACTACAATTATGCGACGATTATTGGGTATTAGCAGTACCCAGTTTGTCTAAGCAGCCACTTCAGTGATTAGACAAGAACTGGTGTGTCCAACGCAATAAGCCGCTCCGCTCCCTTGACCACTGAGATCCAAAGCATACTGCCATTAAAAATGGTTAACTTACCAGTCAATAAATGGAGTTCTAAACCCTTTAGAAATATGATGTAATTTGTACTCATAGGCAAAATTGAAAAGTGCACTTATAAAGTTGCCACCTTTGTCTTTAATGGCATCATGAGCGGTTTTAAACATTCGATCTAGAATGAGCTATAATGCCCACATTAGGTGAAAGTCAAAAAATATGAAACACTTAATGATTGATGACTTACCGGCACAGTGGCCATAAATGTTGGCTTAAGAACAGTTGCATCGCCTTTTGTACCTTTTTTAACTTTTCCTGACTGAAACGAACAGTAATGCATCATCATCATCATCATCATCACACCCTTATCCCGCCAGGGGCAGGGCCGAGTCTGCAGGTGCTATCCCCCCACTCCCGTCTATCTACTACCAGGTCGCCGTGCACCCCACAACCGCCCCAACCACCATAGCCTTATCCCAGATGCTTGTATTACAAGAAAACGATACAAACACACTACACGGGGTCATGGCTTGACTTTCCATTTGAAGAAAGGCGCAGTAAGGGCCTCTCTTGCATGAAGGAAGTCAAGTTCTCTCAATACAGTACCGAAATTGGCGCCACGAAGGAGACTATACTGTTGGCAAGAAAAAGAATAATGTTTTTACTCCCAAAGCATGGGCATTATTCGCCTCAGTGTTGCACTTCACTATTCAGTCTGTAGTTCCTATTTTTTTTTTCTTTAAAGGGCCCTTCAACTACAATATCATTAGATCCTCGTCCTAATACAGACAGCACAGACACTACAATAATGCGACAATTTTTGGATATTAGTAGTAATCAGTTTTCCAAAGCAGTCACCAATATTTGTACTAGCTGGGGTTGCATTGCTTACTTTTGTGATCAGACAAGAACTGGTGTGTCCAATACAATAAGCCACCCCCAATCCCGGGCTCAAAGTGGCTTGAGAAACCGGATCCAGGGTTTCTCCTCTGATGGGGAGGAGAGCCGTGCCCCTATGTGGTATCTAAGATGTCACCTACACATAAAATTAGTCTTTCTACAGGTACATGTGGAGTCCCCCAAACGAACAGTAAGCTGATGATAAATAAGCACAGGTGTTCCAGGATTTGATTGGCAGCTGGCTGCATAAAAATACCATCCAACAGCTCACCCATGTGCCCACTTTGAGGGACATAAATGGTACCCAACTCTGCCATAGGCGTAAAAGGGGTTAGTTGCTGTTTTGCAACTAGCCATCATTCAATTCCATTAGGCTATTTTCCTTAGGTAGCGCCAGGGCCCATTATTTGACAACATCCCTGTTATATTTGTAATTTTAGGTATGATAGACCTTGCATTGGTACAGAAACTGGAAAGACCAACAAAAATGTGGGCTAGAAAACTTCCAAAGATGGTGACGCCTTTCATTGACAAACGAGTGAACATAAAAATATAAGTCTGATACGTTCGTTTTGGTAAAATGAGAGTTTTGTGTTGGGAGTTTATGAAAATGGATTTGTGCATGCATTGCAAAAAGTTATCGTTTCTTTTGTTACCACATTATCATGAACAGCGCTTGTTCCCATCACACATGCCACCACTGTGTGTGCTGCACAATGGCACATTTTTAGCTTATCTCTCGTTTCCCACTCTTCCCATATTTACTACCGCTTTTCCCATTCCATAACGCCAACACAAAACTCTCCAATGACACTATGCAGCAAGAAAATGTCTAAATTTTGGAACAGTTGAATTTACCGTGTCTGAAATTGTGAGAGGCGTTGAATAACCAATAGGAATGACGTGTAGCAGGCACATAAATTCTGAAAATATTAAAACAAGAGTGAGTTTCAAAATATTACCACAAGGTAAATAATACGCATTACAGTAGAGTCCCGCTTATCCGACCTTCGTTTATCCGACATTCCGTATTAACCGACACCCTCTGGGTGTGGTCATCATTTTGCACTGTTAGCACGATGTTGCTGCCAGAAAGAGATACCAATGTGGAAAAGTGTGATGACAAGTTTCTTTCAACATTAAACATTTATGGATGAATAATTAAATGATATGAACAATAAATGCTTGTTTTTCTATCATTTTCAATACATCCATGTATGTAATAATTATTTTATGCATTTCGGATTATACAACTTTTTTGCTTTTCTGACATACTGCATGTCCCAATTAGGTCTGATAAGCGGGTCTCTATTGTATTCCAATTTCTTTCAGGAAGTTCAAACGAATACTATAAGGTATCCAAAAATCATAAGAGAAAAAAGTTGCACTTCATCTTTCAAGATAAGATTTAAAGGAACACATCAAGATGATGGAGACCAGGTAAGTGGTTCAATACCTGACAAACGTGGCCTCATGGTGACATACTGTATACATTAGGGATTCCTTGTGCCAGCGGGCGCATATGTGCCTGTGGACTGATTTGTCTGCGCCCACCTATATTTGGCAACCCCAGGAAACAATCTGTCTTAAATTTCATTTCACTCAGTGACCAGAATCCAAGAAAGCCGACAATAGTGCAACCATTAAAAAGAGGTGAGTGTCACCAAGATGGGTGACAGCAGGTTAAGATTCAGCCTAGTTGCAGATTCTAAACGAAGAATGTGGGCAGGCACCACATAGGATGGCCACATAGCCCTCCACCTGCTCAACACTGGCTCCCAGACTCCTTAGAGTCTTATGTACGACTTTCCGAGGGTGTAGTAGGCTCTCTGCTCATCTTCATGGATGGTAATGCTCGTTCAAATAGGACCCAAATAATGGATGAATATCTATGAAGTGAGGGCATCCTATTGATTGTGTCTGGGATGCACTTCAGTGAGCAATTACAATTTGCCCATAACCTTTCAAAAGCATCCAAGAACATTGATTGTATAGTTTCCTTGCAAAGCTTTTTTCAAAAAAAAATTGCACTCCGGACCTTATCAGAGTTTCGCAATGTACTCTAGGGCTTCAGAAGGTTGGGAACCCCTGGCTGAGAAGCTTTTGAACCTAACTATTCAAAAAGTGAACTCTTTTCCACTGGAATAAGGTAAAATAACAACTTGTTCAGGACGTAGTAGGAAATGGAAGAGGGTTCTTTTACATGCAAATGTCATCGTACACCACACAGGATGTCGGATTTAGTTCTCATCCAAAAGAAGGCGCACTCAGCGCTTCTCTCTCACACCTGAAAGAATCCAACCAACCTCGATTCAGCATCCAAACCCGGAACCACTGGCACAGTAAATTGAGAATGCTACCTATCATGCCACCGAGGCAGTTCTTCATATTTTCTGCACACCCTGTGAAATTAATTTAAGCATGTACTACCTGCAAGCAGCTCCATAACATGCGCCAATGGTAGATAGGCAATGTAAATGTCCGTTTCTCTGTAAAAAGAATATGACAGTAAGAGAGAGAGAGAGAGCAATTGTGGTGCATGACTTTCCTTTAAGAACACAAGAGTTAAAAAATTACTGAACTGTAATGCAGTTATATTCCCCCCTTCACCACGGTGGATTGGAAAAAATCTGAAAAATGTTAGATCACAATTCAAAATTTTTTTGACTAGAACAGACACGTAAGAAATCCTGACGTATGAGTTTGATGTTTAACACTTAAGCCTGGTTACATAGCATTCAGCACTGGCGAGAATAGCACTTGAGCAGGCTAAATTTCACATAAACTGTGACATAGAGCTCCACTATTTTGGTAGAGTACCACAAAATCAATGAAAAAGTGGAGTGGAGAGGCAGTTAACTGAATTGTCGCCCACAAGTGTCACACATATTTGAGTGGCCATTTCTGACTTTAGCAACGTCTGCTCTTTGAATTCTATTGGCTGTTAGATCTTTATGCTGTGTATCTCACCTCACAGGCATTTTTTAAATATATTTGACCCTATTGCAATTTCACTCCATCCATGGAACCACAACAGTTGCAATTTGTCTTAGCAACACCACCTCAATGACAAGGCCTTCATGCTAAGAAGACGATTTTCTAGTGATGTAGAGAAAGTCAGCAAAACAACTTTCCTGTTCCTCATTATCTGCTAAAACATGTGGTATAGGATTACCACTTTTTTACAATGATTTAGCATTAGATTTCATTATTTTAAAATGGTGTACAAGTGTTGTGTTCCAAAATGTAAGGGGGATTATCTCAATACACCCAAGGTCATGGCCCACTTTAGCACTTATGCCACCCTGGACAAAAAGACAAATTGCTTCCCCAGAGCATTATGAATGCAACGTCCTTTACAAATTCTGCATTAAATTTTCAATAATAGTGCAAACATTTTTAGTTTTTAGACATAAACAATATGAATACAACACACGTTGTAAATTTTTAATGAAAAAGGAAATTGGGAAATCAGTACTTTTCTCACAAAGAAATCAGTATTTTTCCCACAAAGAAATCAGTATTTTTCCCACAAAGAAATCAGTATTTTTCCCACAAAGAAATCAGTATTTTTCCCACAAAGAAATCAGTTTTTTTTCCCCACAAAGAAATCAGTATTTTTCCCACAAAGAAATCAGTTTTTTTTCCCCACAAAGAAATCAGTATTTTTCACACAAAGAAATCAGTATTTTTCTCACACAGCCAAAATGGCGCCCCTCAATTTTGGCGTCCCCCCCCCCAGAGCATGCCCTGCCAAGGTGCATTTATTTTCCTTTCCTAAGGATGAATCTTTCACCATAAATGGATTAAAGTCATATGTATGAAATATTTAAAGCCAACTAAGCTTTCTAGATTAAGTACTTTTCTAATTTACTGTACAACTCAAAAATCCTAGATATAATGAACTGTATTTGACTAGTTATTTTTATCTTACTAAGGTATGCAAATTATGCTTTGAACCATGTGACATCATAAAAAGAAGTGAATTTGTGAAAAATGAAACGTTCATCTCCAATGCCCCAGATTTAAACCTGGAGTGATCCCCTCAATTTTACCTAACTGCCCTAAATATTTGTCAAACCCTAATATTGCAAAGGAAAGTGTAAAAGAGAGGCAAAAATGTGTTTCTCAGGAATCAGTGCTTCTTGGGAATCAGTGCTTCTTGGGAATCAGTGCTT
>JAAFCE010006668.1:3048710-3058935 GCA_013389805.1 Trigoniulus corallinus
CATTCTTAGGGACATACTGGTTTATACTTGTGAGTTTTGGCATGCTTGCAAACCAACCACGTGTGCTATCATCATCATCATTACACCCTCATCCTGCCTGAGGCAGGGTCGGGTCTGCGGGTTCTTCTCCTCCACCCCTGCCTTGTCCCCCACCAAGTTCCTCTCCACCCCACATGATTCCATGTCCCTCTGGACTACCTGCTCCCACGTCCGTTTTGGCCTTCCCCTACCCCTGGTGCCCCCAATTACATGTATACCCGTAATGGACCTAATAAGTTCCTCGTCCTCTCTCCTCATCACGTGCCCATACCACCTCAACCGCTTTTCCCTCATCTTCTCCGCAATGTCTCCCACCCCCACGCTACCTCTAACAATCTTTCTGGACCCTGTCTACTCGTGACACCCCAGTCATGTAGCGCAGCATTCGCATCTCAGCCACATGCATTCTCCTTTCATGGTTCTTCCTAACTGCCCAACACTTGAGCCATAAATCAAAGAGGGCCTAACGACAGTTTTGTAAACTTTGCCCTTTATCTTTAATGGGACCCGGCGGTCACACAGGACTCTGCTTGCCTGCCTCCACTTCAGCCATCCAGCATTAATCCTATGGGTCACATCGGAATCTATTTCTCCATTGCTCTGAAAAACTGATCCCAAATAACGAAAATCCTGGCCTGCTGGTATGCCCTCACTGCCACACTGTATCTCATTGCCTTGCCCCTGGCCACTAAAATTGAAAGCTACGTACTGTGTCTTCCTCATGTTTACTTTAAGACCCCCTTTTTTCATTGCTGTCTTAATGTTTTGTAGCCCCTTTTGTGCATCCTCTTTGGACCCCTCAAGCTTTCCCACATCGTCAGCAAATACCAGGCATTGATGGACCCTCCATTACATGGCTCATCCATTACAAGAGTGAATAGATATGGGTTAAGTGCTGACCCTTGATGCACACCAACCTGCACATTGAAGCCTGCAGTGTTTCCCCATGCTGTCCTCACCCTAGCAATGGAACCCTCGTACATATCCTGCACTATCCTAATATGTCCTTCATCAACGCCTTTCTTCCTTAGAACACTCCATAGTACCTGTCTAGGGACACTATCATATGCCTTCTCCAGGTCAACGAGTACTGCATAGATGTCCTTCTTTGCTGCTCTATGCTTCTCTATCATCTGTCGCAGAATAAAGATTAGTTCCATGGTGGACCCACCCGGCATAAACCCAAATTGTTTTCCCCGTACACTAGTTTGCACTCTGAGGCGACGTTCTATCACTCACTCCCACAGCTTCATAGAATGGCTCATGAGCTTTATGCCTCTGTAGTTTCCACAGTCCTGGGCATCACCTTTGCCCTTGAACAGTGGGACTATGCAACTTTCTTGCCATTCAGCTGGCATCCTGTCACCATTCGCTAACGTGTTAAAAAGCTTCCCTAGCCATGTAATTCCTGTAGTCCCCAGGGTGTGCCAAACATCGATGGGGCTCTTATCAGGGCCTACAGCTTTGTGACCTTTCATTTTTTGAAGGGCTGTGACTATTTCCTCCACACTAACACTGTCCACTGCCTGTGTAGTGATTTGGTTACTGTCTGTGACTGCAGCACAGGTGGCAGTATTTAAGAGGCCACAGTAGTATTCCTCCCACCTTCTGATAACCTCTGCTGGTTGGAATAGGACCTTACCATTGGTGTCCTTCACCGTTATAGCCTTGATAACATCCTTACGGTTTCTATCCCTGGCCTTCGCCAGTCTAAAAACTTCATTTTTTCCTTCCCTTGTCCCCAACTTTTCATATAAGGCCTCATGCTTCTGATACTTGGCCAGGGCAATGGTCCTCTGGGCATTTTTTCTTTGCCTGGACATAGTCTGTTTTGGAAACCTGATCCCCTAACTCCCGCCACCTATGGAAAGCTACCTTCTTTAGTTTGATGGCAGCTTCCACCTCCTCATTTGACAACCATGTCTGCCTACCCTGATAAGTTCCTCCTACTCTACCCCTACCTAATAGTGCCTCTCCACATCTCCTAAACCTCCTAGCAACCCTGTCCCACATGGCATTGGCTGGCCCATCCCAGTCCCAGTCAACCTTGCTGAGAACCTCTTGCTGGAATTCTTCTGCCTTGGTGGGCAACGTCCATCACCTAATAACCACGTGTGCTATGTCAAAAAGAAATTTTTGGACACAAAAAGTAAACATTTTCGCTTCCATTTGAGTGTGATTTTTCATTAAGCTAATCTACACAGATTACATTCAATGTTTCTATTGAATATCCTATTATTTGGTGAGTAGAATGGGCATAAACTCTAACAGTTATCTTATATAATCGTGTGTCAGTAGTAGACATTGTTGTTGAAAAGTGCATACCCTTGTACCTAGGGCCACAATTGCATCTTGTACAATGAGTCAGTTGTTCATAGCACAAATTAAGAGGGACAACAATTATTATGTGTCTTTCAGATTTTGGAATTAAAACAAAAATGACAGCAGTGGAGAAAAATGGTGACAGGGTACACTCTAGCACTTACATCACCCCAGACAAATTGCTGCCCCTTAAGAATATAATGCAAGTTCAAGCAGCAGTTTTTCTCACACTTACAGCCAAAATGGCGCTCCTAAATTTTGGCGCCCCAGACTAATGCCCGGGTTACACCCCCTACAGTGGGCCCTGATGGTGCAGGTGAATAAAATGTGGCTATTGGGTACACTATCTGTGTGTTGGGGTAGAAGGCAATAGAGAGCTTGAATCATGCATTAGAAAACAACGCATGTTATGCAAAGCAGACGAATTACGTCCTGTGCACAGTGGCGGATCCACGAAGGGGTGATTGGGGTGATCACTTTCCCCCCTTGTGGCCAGGCCGAAGGCCTGGCTACTTTGGGAATTCGGACTGGCTGAAACTTGCAATTTGCTTCAGAATCATAATCACCCCCCCCTCTGAGCCAGCCTCTGGATCCGCCCTTGCCTGTGCATGGGAAAAATTCCTAATAAGGACATGTGTACCTGCACAGAACGTAATTCGTCTGATTTGCATAACATACGTTGTTTTATAGCGGACCATTCAAGCTCTCTAATGAGTGGGAAACGTATGTTTATGATTTTTGCTTGTAAAATGTTTGGCTGTATACAGGTGAAACATAATTTTGATATTGAAAGTCAAGTTAACTATGACTAACTATGGTTTTAGCAGCATATTTGTAAGCATGGCCCAAGGTACAAGGTGGCTGTTTCAAGGTACATGAGCATATTGCACCATGATCCACTTTGCATCCTCTCACATTTTTCCCTTGAATCTTTTTCAGGTGAGTTGGTGGGTTACATATACATGGTAATTATGTCTATAAGATATCAAAGCATCAACTGAGACAGGTGACCTCACGAAAATGTTATTAGGGCTAAAGCTACAATAATTTTTCAAAAAAGTGGCCCTAGGTACAACAGTCTTCCCTACATTAAAGCTAGCTTGGGGGGGGGGTAACATCGCGGGGATGGCCGATGACAAAAAATAGGTTAAGGTAGTATGGGCATCGCATGCTAAGGGGGAGGAGGAGCTTATTGAGTTCATTATGGGACAGGAGTAGAAGGTTGTGCGAATGGACATGGTTGCGTGTAGGGTGAATAGAGAGCCTGATGGGGGATAGGCGGGAGTGGAGGAATAGAACCCACAGACACGACCCTGCCATAGGCGGGATAAGGTTGCTTGCAGTGTAGTGAATAAGAATAAGGGTGCGATGATTATGATTATAGTTGCAAAACACCTTGTGTTCTGAAAAATGTTTGATTGTTTATAGGGGCATTAAGACTCTCTGGAATCACACAGGTTGAAAATCACTGTCCTAAGGACTAATTGTTCGTTGGTGTTTTAGGGCCCTTCAACTATAAGGTCATTCGAGCCCCGTCCACTGTCTTGTTCTGATGCAGAGATTGCACAGATACTACAGAAATGCGACGATTTCTGGGTATTAACGGTACCCAGGTTTCCCAAGCGGCCACCCATGTCAGTACTTACTGCAGTTGTGTTGCTGAACTTCAGTGTTCAAACGAGTACTGGTGTGTCCAACGCAATAAGCCGATCCCGTCAAAGGACTCACACCAACCACTGCAATATCCCCATGATATACCAATGATATACTAATGAAGAAACTGGTTTGTGCTCTGCACACACAAATGCAGAGGTCGTTAAAATCGTTATGACTGACCACCTCAATTCTTAACATATATTAGTTCCACACATCTTTCACGTTGTTACCTCACTCCTAATTGCTTCCGTCTATGTTAGTTTGATCATGCAGCATGCTCCCTAATCACTACTAGAAAAGTCATCACCAAAACAGCAAGGATTATATTGAAAAGATGTTATTCAGTTTGAGATCAAGAGTGTTACAAAGTATTAATATAATAATTTTATATACTTACGTGGTAGACGCAACGTTTGAAAGTCCCTTTAACGCTGTTACAATGTTACAGTGAGACATAATTACTCCTGAAATAAAAACAACGTCACCCTTTCAAAGAATTCAACGTCCAAACGTAGATTTACAAAACTACTGATACCTTTCGGAATGCCAGTAGATCCACTAGTGTACATTATAAACGCCACATCATCTTTATTTGGCCTTTGCAATTCAATATTTTCTAAATAAAAGGCGATTAAAACAAAAATGGTGCCAATAAGAATACATGCAATTGCATGATGATGTCGAGAAATTGTGCAGCACAGAAATTGTCTACAGAAAGGCCCATGATACAAAGTTCATCCAGGCAGGGTCCGATCTAGCACTTAAGTAGCCCCGGGCAAAAAGGCAAATGGCCGCCCCTTAAGAATATGATGCAAGTTCAAGCAGCGTCCTTTACAAATTCTATGATAATTTTTCAATAATCGCGTAATATTTTTAGTTTCTAGGCATAAATATTATACTGTAAATATGCTACACTTTGTAAATTTTTAGGGAACGAGAAACCCATATGTGAAATTTTCTATTACTGTCATTGGGTATTTTTTCCGCGGGCCAATTAGGGATACTGACCCTCCCCCATCAACTAAGAAATTCCTTTTTTCTTTTTTCAAAGTCTCTTTCAAAAATTATTTAAAAAATAAATGAATGAAAACGAAACATACAAATACAGTTGAAAAATATTGAAAGTATGAATAATTCGCACAAATGATTAGTTATATTTCAAAAAATATGCTTCAAATGGCATATCATTATATGCCCAATGCCGCCAATGAAAGGCTCAGAAAATAATACGATCTACTGTATATGTGGAAATACTAATCATCATCTCACCTTTATCGCGCCTGTTGCAGGGTCGGGTCTGCGAGTTCTTATGCACCCCTCCTGTCTATCCCCTACCAGGCTCCCCTACACCCCGAACGTCTCCATGTCCCGTTTTATAGCCAGCTCACACGTCCGTTTTGGTCTACCCCTACTCCTGGTGCCACCAATCACATCAGTCCCATAATGAAGGGAGTGGAATAACTTCCTCCTCATTACATGCTTATATCACCTCAACCTATTTACTCCAATCTTTTCTGCGATTTTCCCCACCCCCGAGCTACCATCAATGTAGTCGTTTCGGGTGCTGTCGGCTTCTGACACCCCACTGATGTAGTGAAGCATTCGCATCTCAGCCATTCTCCTTTCATGGTTCTTCAGAACTGCCCAAAACGCTGAGCCATACCATAGCTGGCCTAATGACAGTTCTGTGAACTTTACCTTTCAATTTACTGGGACGCGGTAGTCGCACACGACTTAACTTGCCTGTCTCCACTTTAGCCATTTGTACAGGGAAATACTATAGAGACAAAGTTTATTTTGACAAATCACTAAACGAATTGTTAATTCCAGGACATTTTCCGGTACGCGTATCCATGAGGGACGTAGAGCTGAAGTCCGGGACGAATGGTCACCCTATACTTAACACAACAATATTTTTCTCACACTTACAGCCAAAATGGCGCCCCGGACTAATGTTCATGTTTCAGCCCTCTAGAGCGGGCCCTCATCCAGGGCTTTAAATTCCAATAGTCCAGCATAATCGGTATACAGTCCAACCCCGAATGAAATTGTCTGAAAATTGTCCTGCCAGTGAAGACAGGGTAGGATCGGGTCAAATCAGCACCAATTAAACGAAAAATTGAACATTCTGGTTAATGAAAACACTCGGTTAATGAAGACACCCATGGTGGGTTCCTTAGGGGTCTGCAATATGGGGTTGGACTGAAGTTAAACACATAGTAAAAGAATGAAAGTGCCATATATTTCAGCATGTAAAGCACACCTTTAACGTCAAAACAAAAAATCGGTAAAAGAATTTGAGTGCAATTCGCTCTGCTTATAAAAATGCTATATCTAAAAATTAGGAATAAAGCTAGCACTAGCGTAGATGTTCCACTAACTGCATGTTGGTTGGAAGCACCTGGGGCAGAGGAAACCCAAAGAAGTTGTGGTGCATGGAGTCGTAACCCCAGTACTGGCAGTCTTCAAGGGTGAGCGAGCTGACCCAAGACCGTCATCAAGCACCTGCAATCTAATGGGGTTGAGACCTCGGCTCCCATGGTCTGTCTGTTTTGCTGGTGTCTTAGGGCCCTTCAACTACAAAGGTCATGAGAGCCCCGTCCACTGTGTGGTTCTAATGCACAGACACTATTGGCTCGCCACTGCTCATGAGAACCAGGTACTGACATGGTGTCCTTGATGATATGCTGCTAAGTTAGACCGCTATGTGTGTTCAGGCCTTTATTCAGCACTTCATGGTAATGCAACAGGAGAGAAATATCTATTCTAGTTCAGATGGTTTTATTATTGTTCAAGCATTCAGTTAGCGCAAAGAAAACAATAGTTTCAACATGACAATGATTATATAGATACTAACCTTCATTGAGGTTTTTACCCTTTTCCTCAAGCTTGCTAAATGCATAGTACTCCACATGCTTAGGATAAGACTCCAAATCGGGTTTTGATGACCCTTCCATATAAATCACATGTTTCACATTTTTGGTGGAGTTCAAAAGTGTCTAAAAGGGAAGATTATTACTGGTTATTGTTAAGTACACCACGTTGAGGATGGTAAAATAAGACAGAACATTTTAACAAGGATTTACAGAATGGATAGTTTAAGGAAAGCGTCCATTTGGAATAAATCTCACGAATGATTGGCATAGTAAGGCTTGCATATTCAATTTAATATTACTGACTTAGGGTAAAGTGGGAAACCTTTTCATTTCTGAAGGCCACATTCATTTAACTGATTCAACATAAGGCTGCAGTCCAGAGTAGCGAAAAGGCCACAGGTTCCTCATCCCTGTCATAACTCATCTTGTCCCTGTGAATGGGCGCAAGGGTGATATATTGGACGGTTGCCGACCAAAGCTGCACTCCACCGACGCCTCTTTTACGCGCAAATGCCTCACGGGACCTCTGTTTCACTTCTCATCCAAAGCAAGGCGTACTCCGGGTCTCTCTCCCAAAGGAAGCCAGCCCACCTTGATCCAGTATCCAACCTAGAGCGCTACCGTACTACCTACTGCGGCACCAAGGCGGGGGTTAAACGCCCACACACACTAATACCGGTAATTCAGTTTCGTTTAAAAGTTTAATGTGTTCAAACGCACTTCTACAGAGTACCTTACACTATAAGAGATATTAGAAGGAATTATGTTGCAATCCCACCTGTGTTGGTAGTCAACCAATTACCTAGGGCTTTGTGCCACTCTGCTCTGCCAGTTTTGATTGACAATAACCAAACTTAAACCATTTTTGCACTTGTCTCATCTTGTGAATTATTTTAAATTATATTGTCACATTCCTATTTTGGGTTATCAAGCTGAATATCTAAATACTGTATATCTCGTTATATTAAACCACCTCAGCAACCAGCATGGTTCCAGGTTCACCTGACATTTCCACATTTTGTCACAGACCCTCCAAGTACAGATATTATTTCATGAGAAAAGAAAAACGAATAGTTCGGTTTTTCTTGCATCTTATAATTTGGCTTGTGTTAGTCCAAACTTTTAGAATTTCAGCTCAACCCATAATAGACAACCATGTTCAGATGAAGATATACAGTACAAGTTCAATACTTACTTTAAACTGTGGTAATAAGTCACTAGACGTAATCACCAATTCGACTTCAGTATCATTTATTGCATGAATAATGGCATCAGGTCCTAATGTGGCATAGAGAGTTACGACTAAAAACAAAAACAAAAATTTAGTAGGAATAATGAAGTACAAAAAGTGAGACTAAATAACTTTTCTGCCAAAATGACAGAACTGGGTAATAAGTTGAATAATCGAACAATGGAAAATAATGGCAGAATTAACAATGAGATATTCAGTAAAGACAATATCCACCAGGATCTTAGAATTTTCCAAACGATAGGTTATAAAAATTGGCTCTCTTCATCCCATCTTTGCCCCACGGGATGGACACATGGGCAATCTGTTGAACGGTATTTTTACAAAGCCAGCTACCAACCAAAGCTGCAACCTCAATGCTTACTTATCGTTGACCTACTTTTCCTTGGGCAGAAGGGGAGTGCTCCTAACCTGGAAACTTTACCTCATCTACCAGTTGTATAGTTAACTTTTACTTGCAAATGACATTGTACACCACACGGGGCCATACCGTTACTTCTCATTCGACCAAAGATGCACTCTGGACCCCCCCCGTTGTCCACAAGAAGCCAACACGTCTCGATCCCATATCAATCCTGGAATCAATGATGCAGCAGTTGAACGCGCTACCTTTACATTCCAGCGCCACCCAAGAGGTACTAAAGCTACATATACACAGGCGGTGTTATTGGTTAGTGTACTGACATGGGAATTGTCAGTGCTGCCACTGGCAAAAGAGTGGTCAGCCTACTTTTGGTGCCTGTCTTTGGAACCTACTTTTGACATCTGTTTACTTTGGCAACAAACGTGCTACGCCAGTGCCACGAGTTTGTAACGTTGCTGCAATTGTAGGATATTTAACTATAGGGCAGGATTTTTCAAAAAAATCAAAGCATGAAAAACGAAAATAACACGTTTGGGTTAAAGAATGGATAGCTGCTAGACAAACTAATGGCCAATGGTCCCAAGCATTTGTAAAAATTTTGTTCATATTGCAGCAGTGACTTTGTTGCTGATAATGATTTTTTCGAACATGCGTCTTGTTTGCAAATAAATGGAGACACCAATGACAACACAAAAAAGTCAGAGATAAGCTATCACATTTAAGATATTTGGCAACAGGTAAGCAACGAATTATTAAACCATATTTATCTTTCCAGTTTACATTTTTTATTTCATTTGGCTAATCTTATTGTAACCACTTGCTCTCTTACAATGTCCAATGAGCAAAATAATATGCTCCATAATCCGTAAGACTTTGTTTTCAATGGGTGCTTCCAGTAAATGAGTGCTCAGAGGTGAGACCTCAGCCTTTGAAGTGAGCAAACTGCTCAGTTACTGAACGCCGTTGGTGAAAAATGCATGCACAGTTTGCCATGGTGGTCAGCAGATGAGTAGCTATCAATTACTATGGAAACAAATGAATGACAATGCACTATCTGCCACTTAACCCAGGTGCATGACCACTTGAATTAGACACTGCAACGACTGCATGGTCATGTGGTTGTTAAGTTGTTCAGACGTGAATGGGAGACAATCGCTGATGTGGTATTCTGGTGCAGTTTTCTTAAAAAAAGAATACCTCTAGTGCTGGAATTTGATTCATAAAAGCTGATTTTTGAAGTCAAAAATCAGCCATCTCTGTGGAATATGATGACAGAATCTTATAGTGATAATGTGTTAAAAATAAATTGATTGATTGTTTGTGGTTTAGGGCCCATCAACTTCATGGTCATTATGATTCAGAAAGACATTCACCATGATGGGGGTGTAAATGGCCATCCCACCATGATGAAAATATATAAGGTCAACAGCCCACTAAAAGTAATAAAATAGAAAGGCAATAGCCAAATAAATAATGAGGAATAAATAAAGGCAAAAGCCAACACCAGACAAAAATAAAATGGGAAAAAGCCCTAACAGACACAAAAATAAAATAGGCAAAAGCCTAAACAGACATAAAGATAAAATGGGAAAAAGCCTAAACTGACAAAAATATAGAAAACGCAAAAGCCAAAAACAGACGAAGCTAAAATGGGCAAGAGCTTAAACAAAAACAGACAAAGCTAAAATGGGCAATAGGCTAAACAAAAACAGACAAAGC
>JAAFCE010006668.1:3058945-3078859 GCA_013389805.1 Trigoniulus corallinus
CAGACAAAGCTAAAATGGGCAATAGGCTAAACAAAAACAGACAAAGCGAAAATGGGCAAGAGCCTAAACAAACACAGAAATAAAAAGGCAAAAGCCAAACTGATACAGACATAAAAAGGCAAAAGCCAAAATGACACAAGGATAAAAGGCAAAAGCCAAAATGACACAAGGATAAAAGGCAAAAGCCAAAATGACACAAAGGAAAACGTGTATAAATTACATTTTGTGAAAGGGGCCAGCCTCTTTCACAAATAAAAGCAGCTCTCAACCCCCTGGGGATTATCCCCAAGTGAAGCAGAGAACTCTGGACTGACTCCCAGTCAGCATCTATGTTCATGGTATCTCTCACAGTAACTAAAGATGTGTGCCACTGTGAGAGGCTCCCAACAGCAGTCACACCATGGTTGATTCTCACCCCATAGTATGTAGTAGTGGGTGAGGAATGTGTGACTGATTCACAGCCAAGCAAGCACAACTTCCTCCATCCACAACTGGTGACACGAGGACACCCAATGCACTGGAGTGTCCTTCAGTGTGAGGAGTTTGTTGGTCGTCTCCACAAACCACTGGGGGCGCCATTGTTCATGAATGACCCACTGCACCATCGGGAGTGCATTGGAGGATGGGACAGCAGTGTCAGGTACGTCTGGCAGGTGGGCCACCTAACGGGCATGGGCATCCGCCCTCTTATTGCCCATGATGGCAACATGAACATGGACCCACATTAACAGTACTGTCTTGCCATGCTTATGAATCGTGAGCAACAATCTGTGCACACCCTCGATGATGGCATGTCTGCCATAAAAAGTGTGCAACAACTGAAGGGAGGATAGGGAATCAGTCGCAACAATTCCAGTGTCCTGTGCAGAGCTGTGAGCTCTGCAGTTGACACACTGGTGATTGCTGGAAAGTTGCCCCCTATGAGATGACCAGTTGTAAAGAATGACCAACCCACTGAGGTGCCGTTCTTTGAACCGTCTGTATGAGAGAATGAGTGATCTGTAAAGCCAAAGCATCTTAAGCTGAAGCATGTAAAGCCCCAAAACCAGTTCCCTGCAGACACTGCAGCATATTCAGGGAGTAAAGGCACTTAGCCTTCAGCTCCTTCAAGTGCAGGACCCATGTCAGATGGCTGTCAAAGTGGAGACCAAGGTAGGTAGGAGAGGGCTGGTTAAAAAAATATTCGGATAATGCCAAAACATTCAAAAGAGCTGAAAAGGACCTGAAACTACTCTACAATAATCTTAAGCAGCCCCAGTTAATGGAATATTTTGCAAACCAAAAAATTACTTGGAATTACAGCATTGAGAGAGGTGCTTGGTGGGAAGGGTTTAGGGAACAATTAGTAAGGTTCAGTGAAGATTTCTTTAAGGAAAACGTGGGGGCATAATCTGTTGAACTTTGAAGAACTCTCCACCATACTGGTGGCAATAGAGGCAATCCTGAAATTTAGGCCCCTAACCTGTGTGTGTGTGGGGAGCCTGATGAGCCCTGGTGGTGCAAAAACTTCCCAAAGTGACACAGAAGAATTAAACAGACATTACAGGTATAAAAAGACGTTAATACAGATGTTCTGGAAGCAGTGGAAGAGTGAATACCTCTTAGAATTATGATATGCCATTGTGGTTAAGCCTACCTCACAGATCCAATTAAAAGTGGGGAGCTTAGTTATATTGAAGGAGGACCCACAACCCTGACACACGTGGAAGACCGGGAGAATATTAGATTTATATCCAGGTAGAGATGGTTTAATTAGAGCCTGCTCCATAAAAATGTCTGACAATAGAACCCTTAAACGCCCTATCCAACTACTTTATCCATTGGAGGTCAGGCAATCGTGATCCATGTAGTGGAACAGCAGGGACAGGATGTTAGAATTAAAGTGCTTGACATGCTCAACCCCTTTCTTGTCCAAAAACAGTTTGGTCCTTGCACAGGGGGCTAGAAATCTATGGGGTTCCAGGGGTACTGGTCATTGTTAACGTGGCTGGCTTTGGACAGAGGACCGAGGACCAACCACCACTTTAGCAATGGTCCTCATTCTTTTTCTAAAGGTTTCCTGTTCTTTATTCATTCAATGTTGAATCTTTTGTCTATTATAAAATGCGACCAAGGGACCACATTGGCCCATCCCCTATTACTTAACTTTGTTTGGCCTTATATATAGTGTGTAAATTTGTGTGAAATAAAACTTCTTGTTGTTTGCATTCCTGCTGATAGTGAATGGTTAGTTTTGTGGCATGGATTTTGTTGCACTTTCAGAACGGACGGGTAATTGCTCCAGCCTATAGGACTCAATCTCACTCAAGTAACTTGAAACGTTGGGACTTGAGTGTGAACAATGTAATAATGACGTCCATCATGCATTCTTCACCTGTGATACAAGGGCAGCTCGACAAGCAGTACTAGACTGAAGATGGTTTTTTATGAGTTATAATTAATACCATGCCCTAAGGGCACTAACAATAACTGTTCAGGGCTATTGTCCAGGATATGATGGCAGGTATTTTTGTGAGTAGTGGGAGCCTCCAGAAAATGCACGAAAGCAATTAAGTTATCAAAGAAAGTCTATCAAACTTTCTCCATGTGTTCCACAATGTCATTCAAGGTTAATCTATGTGCTCCCAGTACCTAACCTGGCAGTAGACAGTTGTCATTCAAAATAATTGATGTTTTCAAATTTGAGACATTCCCAATGATGTGCCTCTCGGTTGTACCAGAAAATGAAGATATACGGAAGGGCAAATTTGGATCAACCGTCAATTTTATTCAAACCTTCTAAAATGACCTCCATGCAATCAAAACTAATTTGGACCTCATTATAAAATTAATGTCATACAAAGAAACGTGAACTTGTCAACCAACTATGAAGAAAAATGACTTTAGAAGGCAGTTTTGGTGTTTAGCCAATTTGGTAATTTTTTTAGTGGTAATTTTTTGGTGGTTTAGTCAATTTGGCAACTAGTCATCTCCAAAAAAATATAATTTTTTAACCATTAAACTGAATTGAGCATGAAATGGCAAAATGTAGTAGGCAAATCATGCATTGATATTAACAACCTCCTAATTTCTGACATCCATTAACTAGTTCTAGTTCCAGATGAATACACTGCAAGCAGCCATGATAGGCCAAATTGGCAGTGGAGAGATTATCTCTCATTCTTAAAAATTCTCTCATTTTAAAACCTCAAGGAACCTGAAGTATAGCTTCTATTCTGCCATATATTGCCTGCCCTCTATAATGGCGAACTCTTCCAGAAAGTTCTTCACCTTTTTCTTCATCAAGAGCATTCCATTGCTGAATGACCCTTGGAAAAAAGGACCACTAATATGAGTCTGTTCGGGCCCTGATCTCCTTCAGTTTGAACAGATGATCATTTCTCCCCCTATAGTCTGCAAAGAAAAACCTGCAATCTAAAGGATCCTCATAATCTATTTTCAACAATCTGCTAAACAGCTTAATGCTATCAGATGTTCGCCTCTGACAGAGTCAGTCCCACCCTAATTCTCTGATCATGCTTGACACACTCAATCTGTGAGCGAACCGACTTAGCACTACTCTTGCTGCCCTCCTTTGGACCATTTCAATTTCCCAGATAGGTCTTCCCTAAAAGGAAACCAAATTGGACTACAGTATTCCACAATTGGCCATACCAGTGAAAAGTAAGCTATTTTTACTTCCTTTGAGCTGTCCCCCAGCACCCTGCTAACCAAACGGAGAGCATGCCCAGCCTTCTCAATCAATTTGTCAGTGTGCTCCTTCCAGGTGCCCTGAGTGTTTAAGACAACTCCAAGGTGTTTGTGGGTGTCAACCCCTTCAACCCTTACACCACCTTTGCTATAAGAAAAATCAACCTGCTTTTTGGACCTGCTTATTCTAAGAAAGCTACATTTGTGAAGGTTCAATGGCAACTCCCACTTTCTACTCTAATCATATATCTTGTTTAGGTCTTGCTGCAGTTCTGTGAAGGAAGACAACCCGTTTTCCACCACCTTTGCCATGCATGTGTCATCTGCAAACAACTCAAGAAAGGATTTTATATCAAGCCCTATATCATTAACATAAAGTATATAGAGAAACGGACCTAATATACTTCCCTGGGGTACCCCTGATGAAACAGGTGTCCATTTTGATGCTACCCCATCAAAAAGTACTCTCTTCTGCCTGCCTTGCAGATAGGCCTTTACCCACTGAATAACCATACTATGAATCCCTAACTTGGACATTTCTGAAACAAGCTTGTCATGGGGTACCATGACAAAGGCCTGTTCAAAATCCAGGAATAGAACATCAACCTTCTTAACCTTATCTAGAACATTCAATTAGAAAAGCCAGTTGAGTGTCACATGACCTCCCTTTCCTAAACCCATGCTGATTATCACTAAGGATGCCATTTTTCTCCAAATATCCCATAATATGTGAGAATAATATATGCTCAAAACTCTCTCATACCACACTAGTTAAAGAAACCGGCCTGTAGCACTTAAGATCTGCAGTATCCCACGATTGCCATTGTTCCATCTAGATGGAACAATGGCACTGTCTAATGATTTTCTAAAAATTTCCACCAAACAGTAGCTTACAATCCTGGAAAGTCTTTTAAGAATAAATGGAGAAATGTTATCCGGGTCTCCTGCCTTATGGACCACTAATTTATTCAAAAGTTTCTCAATCCCCTCTCTTGTAATAACAACCTCCTCCATTTGCCCTTGATAGTCATTTCCTGACACTGGTGAATACTCATCTCCACTATTTGCAAATGTTTTTGAAAATAAATCATTAAAAATATTTGCAGCTATAAGGCTATCCCAGACTAGGTTTCCTGACTGGTCCTTAATAGCTGGAACCTTACAAACCCCTTTTCTACACTTTTTTAGGTACCCCCAGAAAGCTTTTGGATTGTTCTTGAGCCTTTCCTCCAAAACATCCATATGGAATTCCTTGTAGGCCTTTTTAATAAGAGCTTTTGCCCTTCTCCAGGCTTCCTTATGGGCGACCTCACTATCTGAATCCTGCTCCCTTCTAAATATATTTCTCACTCTTCTCTGCCTACACAAAGCTGCCTTTGACTTCATGGGTATACCATTCTGGAAAACTGCTGCCTGTCTTCTTCTTAATAGGGACAGCCTGTCTTGTACCTTTATTCAGAAGTGCTAAGAATCTTTGCCAGGACTCTCCAACACTGCAAGCATTTGCAGTGACCTGAAAATCATTCAACTGGGCTTCTAAATAAGACCTAAACAACTCCCAATCAGCTCGGTGAAATTGAAAAGTCACCCTACTTACTGTGGAATACTTTGGCAGCATTCTCACTATCTCAACTAACTGCAGCATGATCACTAATTCCCTTAATGCCCCTCACATCCTTTGATGGAGCTAGGCACAGTAGTAAAAACTAGGTCTAAAATCCCTCCCTTCTCATGAGTTGGCATGGTCACAATCTGCTCTAACCCAGTACAACACAGCTGCTCTAAGAAGGAATTAAGTGCCCCTGAAAGAGCAGAATTTCCAACTGATTGCATGTTGCCCCACTTCACTCCTGGAAGATTGAAGTCCCCACCTAGAATAAATGTTGGGACCATCCTCCTATGATTGAGGATCTCCAAAGAAAGTGCCAATTGCAACAATGGATTTGGATCTGTTCCAGGTGGATGATAGAAGGCATTGACATAAGTCCCCCCTTGTTTGTTTGTTTGTTGGAGTTTAAGGTCCCGTCAACTACGAGGTCATTAGAGACCCATCCACTGTAACTAATGCATATACTGCACAGACACTACACTAATGTGACGATTATTGGGTATTAGCAGTACCCAGCTTTCCCAAGCGACCACCCATGACAGTAAGTCCCCCCTGTTAACCCAGAAACACTACAACACAGCATCTCACAGTCCCCCTCAAAACCTGCTTCCCTAGTACTTTTCAGTGATTTCTCTATAGATATGAACACCCCAACCCCTTTACTGCCTTCCCTGTCTCTTCTATACACAATTTACCTATCAGGAAAAATCTCAGTTGATTGTATATCTTCCTTTAACCATGATTCAGTGCCAATAACAATATCAGCATCCCACAGAGCAGCAAATGCATTAAACTCATCCACTTTATTGACTATTCTTCTACTGTTGATAACAAGCAAAGTCAATTGATCATTTACTGCTAATCACCTGCCCATTCCTGCATTATTGCTATCAAGTAGTCCCATTCTATTCATGTTGTGATTTAACGTGGAGCACGATGACCATCTCTCTTCCCTAAAAAATGAACTATAAACTCCTTAATTTTTCTCCCAACCCTAGTGGCAGCTCTCTTATTGAAATGCAATCTATCCCTTGTAAACCTGTTGTGAAGATCTGTGAGACATGCCCTATATTCAAGGAGCTTCACTCCAATCAATTCTCCTTCATGAAACAACCTGTCATTTACCCAACAACCTGTCATTTACCCAACAATGTGTCATTTACCCCAGTCTTAATCTTCAGTAGAACTGGAAGACAAAAAGTTTCTTCCCTGCCTATTCAGAGGGAAGGGGGGGAGAAAAGCAGTGAGAGGCAGTCAGAGGGAGGAGAGAGAGGAGGAGGAGGGCAGAGAGAGGCAGTCAGAGGGAAGGAGGAGAGAGAGAGGCAGTCAGAGGGAAGGAGGAGAGAGAGAGGCAGTCAGAGGGAAGGAGGAGAGAGAGAGAGAGAGGCAGTCAGAGGGAAGGAGGAGAGAGAGAGAGAGAGAGAGAGAGGCAGTCAGAGGGAAGGAGGAGAGAGAGAGAGAGAGAGAGAGGGGCAGTCAGAGGGAAGGAGGAGAGAGAGAGGCAGTCAGAGGGAAGGAGGAGAGAGAGAGAGACAGTCAGAGGGAAGGAGGAGAGAGAGAGAGAGACAGTCAGAGGGAAGGAGGAGAGAGAGAGAGAGGCAGTCTGAGGGAAGGCAGAGAGAGAGAGAGCCTTTGATTGTTAAACAGTTGACAAGTAATATACAAGAGATAAACAAGTTTTTCAAATGTAAATATTTTGTTTCTAATAACTGGTATACCATCTACATGCCTTTAGCACTTCACGTAGTCTATTTTTTTCATATTACACTCTAACTTTATTGTAGTTTCTTGGCTGACGTTCACCCACTCATTAACTTTAGCAGAGTTTCACTCATTATGTTGTCAATCTCTCTCCTTCCATCTAATTCCATAAATGTTCAATGGGGTTTAAGTCTCAGGATTTGTGGATGATGATGCAGATGCTTTTCCATATTAAAAATGATAAGTGCCTTAACATGGTTTTGGGACATTAACTTTCTAGAAGATTGTTTTTCAAAATGTATAATAGACATGCTGGTCCATTATTTCATCAATGAAAATCAGACAACTTTTTCAATTATTTTGAATGACAGCTGCCAGGTTGACAACTCATGAGGTGAGGCACTCACACCCCACATTAGTATACTGTCAACCACTGTTTCCTCAAAGTTGTTTGCAAGTTTCTGTACACATTAACAGAAAAAAATAATTATGGGGACCATAGCTGCCACTTGTAAGCAATAACGCAGTTGACTACCTCTCAGTTTCACTTTTTGGTTGATTTTGCACTACCCTACCAAAAAAAATGAAGCTCCAACGTCACCAGTTTATGTCGCATTTCGTCTGCGTCCTCATGAGCCATTCTTGTCAGTGCCATGTGCCATGGAACCATCCTTTAGTAATTCACAAAAAAACTTGCAATGCCGACAGATGTTCTCTACTTGCAAGCATGAAGCTGTAGAAGCTTCATTTTCCACATAGTTTTTCATTTACTAATAATCAATGTGTATACAACAACTCGAACATAGTACTGATTGTATTTCTAACTCTAATTTACTACACTGCAAGCAGCCTTTTCTTTGGCCAATATGGCAGTGGAGAGACTAACTCTCAATCCTTCTAATGATACCATAATTCTCCTAAAGCCTTTAACTATAATTCAGGTGCCTCCCACTTCACAATACTAGCAATGGTAGGCTTTCCTTTGATGAAGCCCTCCACCCTATCCTCCCCATTCCGTTGCTAAGTGACCCTTGGCAAAAATGACCAGTAGTACAAGTCTGTCTGTGCCCTAATCTCTTTCAATTTATATGGATGATCCTTTCTCCCCTTATACTAAGCAGGGGACACACTTACAGCCAGAGGTCCATTAAATCCCAGCAGCAGCAGTCTGGTAAACAGCCTAATGCTGTGAGATATATGCCTCTGGCTTAGGGTGTCCCACCCTAGTTCCTAATCAAGGCAGACACACTCTCCCTGTGAAAAAACCTGTTGAGTACCATTCTTGCTGCCCTCCTTTGGATCCTTTCAACCTCCCAAGATATGTCCTGCCTGAAAGGGAACCAAATTGGACTGCTATACTCCAAAATTGGGCATACCATTGTGCTGTCCCCAAGAACCCTACTAATCAGACAGAGGGATTGACCAGCCCTCCCAATCACTTTACCAATGTGATCCTTCCAATTTCCTTGATTATTTAAGATAATTCCAAGGTGTTTATGATTTACAACCCTCTCAACCCTAACTCCATCTATGTGGTAGTCAAAATCAAGTACCTTCCTAGATCTGGATATTGTGAGTATCCCACACTTCTGCAGGTTTAATGGCAATTCCCATTTTAAACACCAATTGTATATCCTGTCTAGATCCTGTTGTAATTGCACACAGGATGATAACCCATCATCTAATACCTGACCAGCACATGTGTCATCTGCAAATAGTTCAAGGAAGGAATTAATATCAAGCCCTATGTCGTTCCCAAAGAGAATGAACAACAAAGGACCCAATACACTTCCCTGAGGGACCCCTGACGTGACTGGTTTCCATTCAGATGCACTACTGTTGAAAATGACCCTCTGTTGTCTATGAAGCAAATAGGACCTTACCCATTGAACAATATTACTAGGTATCCCTAAGTTAGACATTTTTGAGACCAGCTTCTCATGGGGTACCATGACAAAAACCTGTTCAAAGTCCAAGAATACAACATCAACCTGCTTTCTGCTATCTAAAGCCTTTTGAATATAATCCATCAAGCAAGCCATTTGAGTTTCACATGACCTCCCTTTCCTAAACCCATGTTGGTTATTACTAAGTATGCCCTTCTTTTCCAGATATCCCATTATAAATGAGAATATGATATGCTCAAAAATTTGAATGCCTTTTGCATATCTCAAAAAAAATGTAAAAACATTATGTCCTAAAATCATGATGGTTTACCTGTAATGTTGTTACTGAAGCATGAAAGACAAGCAATTAGCCACTCTGCCCTTGTTTCAGCAAACAAGACGACTTTGGATTTGCTCTTATATCCTAAGTCATGAAGGGCATATGCAAAATTCTTCACTCTGAATCCAACTCTGTCATATGACTGCCATTGGTATTCTCCCAAGACAAGCTAAAAAAAGTAACACACAACAAACGCTTAATGAAAACTGAAGTGCACTCATTTCATCATCATCGTCGCCATACCCTTATCCCGCCTGTGGCAGTGTCGGGTCACTCCCGTCTATCTCCCACCGAGTCTCCGTCCATCCCACACACTACCATGTCCTGATGCATAACCCGCTCCCACGTCTGATTTGGTCTTCCCTGCACAAGTACTTCCGACCACCTGCATTCCTGAAATGGACCGAACGAGCTCCTCCTCTCCTCTCCTTATTACGTGTCCATACCACCGCAGCCTATTCTCCCGCATTTTTCGGTGATGTCCGCCACACCCAGGCTTACAAGCTGTAAAAATTTTAAAGCTACGACCTAGTGTAAACATCCGATGTTTACTTGTGCAGCGCTGCTAAATCATCGTAATTACAGCGTGGGATACATTAGTTGGAATGGAGGAATGCACTCATACCTCCAGCGCCGCTTTGTCTTCGCATATTAGATTTTCATATGAAAATGCCCTTAGATCCGATCACGTAGTACCTAGTGGTTTATTGAGTGCTGCACATATCCGTTCATATAGTAAGTGCGATTTCGTAGGCAAAAAGTGCACACCTGTAGAAAGTGCCAGATGCGTAGTGGCAACATTTCACGGGATCCGGAACATTCGCCACCGACATTTCGCCCCCCCCCCCCGGAGTTTCGCCCCTGGGGGGACAATGAAATTTTATTTTATGAATGCATATTAAGAAATCAGACCACTAGGTGGCGTTAACTGCTTCGCTGTGGTGTTTTTGGAGCGGCAATTTTGAAAGGAATTTGGTGGTTTTTGGAGGGAAAAGCGAAAGGACACAAACGCCTTTGCAAATCAACCAACCAGGCTTCCAGGATCACGGTAGGGCTGCAATTTTTGGGTCCCCTTAAACAGTGTGAGGAGCTTAGCGTGGGGTCGGCAATTAAAGCCTACCCCACGTTGCTACTGCTGTCCCATCGTGCTTCACTGCAGCATGTGTCGTCTGCACTGACAGACGCTGTGCTGGGTTGGAGCTGGGCACCCATTCTCTTGCAGCCAGTTAATTTATTATCCTTTTGTCTATTTTGTTATCTTTTATGACATTATTTTATTATGTGTTTAGTAATCATTGAAATATTAATATAAACATTCATATTATATTTATTTTATTGTAGTTATTCATTCACTAGTACTTTAAAATTAAGTTGTAAAAGGGCCACTACCAGGTGGGTATGAGACCTCTGCCCACTTGGTGATGCTACAACCGTTAATGAGTGTCTCCTGTGGGGTAGGACGGCACCCCCCCACAGGTAGCCCTGTCACTAATGCTGCAGGTTCCAGAAGTCTGACTGGGGTGCCCCCAGTCGGAGCTGTCAAGCAAACTGCAAAAGGGGTTAAACTGAGGTTGGGGACCTGGAATGTGGGGACCCTCTCAGGCAGAACAGGGAAGCTAGTGGATACCCTTAAGTGCAGATTTATTAGCATAGCTTTTGTGCAGGAGACTAGATGGAAGGGAAATCAATTTAGGGCGTTGGGAGAAGGGTATAAACTCCTTTATACAGGCTGTGAAGAGGGACAAAATGGGGTGGGGATTATACTGAACAATGAGTTACAGCAGGGGGTTACAGCAGTGAAGTGCATCAACAGCAGGTTGATGCTAGTAACAGTAGTCTGGCAGGGCATTGGGCTCCACCTTATCAGCGCTTATGCCCCCCCAAGCAGGCCTGAGTGACACAACAAGAGATGAGTTTTGGCAGGTTTTTGATAGAGAGGTTCAGATAGTGAAGGGCAGGATCTGCCAGAGCATGGGAACTGAATGCCTAATCATTGGAGGGACCATGGGGGTCCATGGGGGATGTGGGCATGGCCTGGTCAGCCAGAAAGTCCTGGAGTCAGCCCAAGCACACAGTCTCGTGTTAGCCAATACATGGTTCACAAGGAAGGAAAAGCACCTCATCACCTTTCATTCCACACAGGGAGGTCCCAAATAGACTTTTTCATGGTAGAACAGCAACATAGGGCAGAGATCTGTGACTGTAGGGCACTTCCCAGTGAAGATTTCCAGAAAGCCAGTGAGCATAAGTTGCTCATGCTGGAGATTCAAATTAAGGGGGCAGTCAGGAGGCATGCATGGAAGGGAGAACCAGTTATTAGGTGGGGGCAGTTGCCAGCTAACTCAGAGGAATTCAGGCAGGAGATTTCTTGCCAGGTAGACTGGGATTGGGAAGGGTCTGCTGATGCCATGTGGGACAGGGTTGCCAGAACCATCAGGAGATGTGGAAAAATGATGTTTGGTATGGCAAGAGTAGGAGGCAACCCTCACAGTAGGCAGTCATGGTGGTGGAATGAGGAGGTGGAAGCAGCCATCAAACTTAAAAAGGTGGCATTCCATAGGTGGCAGGACATGGGAGACCAGGGTTCAAAGACTGCCTATATTCAAGCAAGGAAAAATGCTAGGAGGACAATTGCCCTGGCCAAACACCACAAGTGTGAGGAACTATATGATGAGTTAGGGATAAAAGAAGGTGAGAAAAACATTTTTAGACTGGCCAGGACCAGGGATCAAACAAGTAAGGACATTACCAGGGCCATAACAGTCAAGGATAGCAGTGGTAGAGTCCTTTTTCAACCAGCAGAAATAACCAGGAGGTGGGAGGAGTACTATCATGGCCTCTTAAATGCTGCCAACCAGGAAAGGACCATTGAGAGCCACCCAGGCACCTCAGAGGCAGTCGACAGGGTGACAGAGGAAGAAATAGTTGGGGCCCTCCAAAAGATGAAAGGACACAAAGCAGTAGGCCCAGATAAGTTTCCCATGGAGGTTTGGCATACCCTGGGGGCCACTGGAGTAACGTGGCTAACAAAGCTCTTCAATAAGGTAGCAAGTGGAGACAGAATGCCATCAGCATGGAGTGAGAGCTGGATAGTTCCATTATTCAAGGGCAAAGGTGACGCCCAGGATTGTGGAAATTATAGAGGCATCAAGCTAATGAGCCACTCCATGAAGCTTTGAGAAAGAGTCATTGAGGGCCGCCTCAGAAAATGCACTATGATCTGGGGAAATCAATTTGGGTTTATGCCTGGTAGGTCTACAATGGAGCAAATATTTATTCTAAGGCAGATGATAGAAAAGTATAGGGCAGCAAAGAAATACCTCCATGCAATATTCATTGGCCTAGAGAAGGCATATGATAGCGTTCCTAGACAGGTAGTATGGAATGTGCTAAGAAGAAAAGGGGTAGATGAAGGTCACATTAGAATAGTGCAGGATATGTATGAGGGCTCTATCGCTAGGGTGAGGATGGCTTGGGGAAACACAAAAAGCTTCAACGTGCAGGTGGGTGTACACCAAGGGTCAGCACTTAGCCCATACTTATTTACGCTAGTCATGAATGAGCTGCTGATGGGAGTGGGGGAATGGGCCCCACAGTGCTTGATATTTGCTGACGATGTGGGAAAGCTTGCAGAGTCCAACGAGGAGGCCCAAAAGGGCTTACAAGACATCCAGATAGCAATGGGAAAGGGGGGCCTGAAGGTGAATATGAAAAAGACAGAATACCCAGCTTTTAACTGGAGTGGTCAGGGGCCAGAAGGCGAGGTACGCTCAGGAGATGAGGTGATACCAGCACTGCAGGAGTTTAGATACTTAGGATAAGTGTTCCAGGGAAATGGAGAAATTGACTCGGATGTGTCTAATAGGATTAAGGCAGGTTGGCTGAAGTGGAGACAGGCAGGTGGGGTCCTGTGTGACCGCCGGGTGCCTATAAAGCTAAAAGGCAAAGTCTACAGAACTGTAGTTAGGCCAGCTATGCTGTATGGCTCAGTGTTGGGCAGTGAAGAAGGACCATGAAAGGAGAATGCAGGTGGCGGAGATGCGAATGCTGCACTTCATGAGCGGGGTGTCACGAGCCGACAGGATCCGAAACAATCATGTTAGAGGTAGTCTGGGGGTGGGAGACATCGCGGAGAAGATGAGGGAAAACAGATTGAGGTGGTATGGCCATGTTATGTGAAGGGGGGAGGAGGAGCTAGTTAGGTCCATCATGGGACTGCAGGTGATCGGGAGCGTCAGGGGGAGGGGAAGACCAAAGAGGACGTGGGAGCAGGTGGTACAAAAGGACATGGGTGTGTGTGGGGTAGATGGGGGCCTGGTCGGGGATCGACGGGGGTGGAGGATTGGAACTCGCAGACCTGACCCAGTATTGTGCTGGAGAAGGGTATGATGATGATGAATGCTTATTAAGAAATGTGCGACAATTTCGGCAAGAATTCTACATATTGTGGAGGCCATAACCAACAGAAATTTAAAATGGACTTTCTGAAAGGAATAACACACAATTTTGAATTTTAGTTTATGTTTATTTTTTTTTTTAAATTATTATTATATTGAACAGAGAAAAAAAGAAATAAATGTCTGGGGTTGGTGGACATCACCAAAAATGAGGTATGGACACGTCAGGATTCTGGATTCATTTAATGGGCTGGGGAGTTAGCCAAGCAGCCATAACAGGACGAACCCTTAAGGAGGCTTCTCACGGGAAATGAGGAGGTAGTTGACATAGGAGAGGGGAAATTTGCAGCACCCAATGCTTGTGCATTGCATTGTTGTGGCGTCGCAGCGGCATCCACATGAATAAAAATCGGATGTGCGCCCGGGGCCTACGGCATGCTAGGGTGTTTTTGGAAATTATTTGCACTAAGATGCATTTGTTTCTCTTTTTTTCTAATGTTTTAGTGGCAAAATGCATGCTAGAATGTAACAATTTTAATCATACAATGGAAAAGTGAACACTTTATGTACGGGAAATCTTAACTTACTTTCTTAAATACTTTGTTGTTTGGTTGGATTTCATCTTCTTCTCGTAAGATTTCTCTTGTCCCCAAGCACTGTGCCAAGGGATATGATGAGAGCGACTGTTGAAAAATTTCCAATACTGTAGAGATATTATCCAGTTTCAGTATTCCAGGCCTCACTGGCTCTAAGGTGCAATATGGGCCTTCTGGTCTTCCTGATAGAGACTTGGTCTAAAAGAAAAACACATCTTACATTATACTATAGCTAATAACAACTTCACAATCTGAGTAAACTTATTAAAAATGTGCATTATCGGATGAATTTGTAATATATGAGCAACACCATTAAGGAATGAACCATAGGGGATAATATAGAACCCACCCATCCGTGGGCCGTCATCATTAGTGCCAGACAATGTTTAACAAACGAAAAATTCCAGCTAATAATGCAATAAGAATGAAAATGAAAGCTAGGTCACATGAGGTCAGCGAAATGATTAAATACATAGGCTTAAAATGGAAATAACAACCCAGTCACAAAGTTTCTGTCACCATCAATGAAGTAGTCCGTATTAATGATTCTGCTTCAAGACAACCCGAAAATTTATTTCCTGGAATTCCAAAATTTTTTGCTGTCTGGATTCCCGGGAATTTCAAAAATATTAACCCAAAACTCAAGAATTTTTGTTTCAGGAAGCTGATAGTATTAGGAAGTAGCTTTGGATAGCTTAGGGGTGGGGGACATCACAGGAAAAATGAGGGAGAATAGATTGAGGTGGTCTGGACATGTAATAAGAAGAGAGGAGGAGGAGCTCGTTAGGTCCATTACAGGAATGCAGGTACTGTAGTTGAAAACACCCAGGGCAAGGGTAGAGCAAAGTAAACATAGCAGCAGGATAGAACCCGCAGATCCTATCCTGTCACAGGAGAGATAATGGGTAGTCTGTCAGACTACCAATATTAATTTCTCATTTTTGAGAGAAAACGACGGTATAAGTAAAATATTTTATTAGATAAATTTTCATACACATTCATGATTAAAAAGCGGACCATTAGTTGTTTGCAATGCACTCCACACAAATTTCTCCTCTCTGATCACCACATATAGCTTTTGAACACCATTTGCAGGAGTACTGTGTCATTCTTTAAATTTTACATGGGCAAAATGCACAGCTTTTTCTTTTTCTTATCCCAGAAGGTCTTGGGCAGTCTACTGCAAATTATTCGTCCAATATTTCTGAAATTTACATCTTCAACGGTAGTGGCAAACCAAGTTCTTTAGTATATTTTCATGCAGGGTTTAGTTAGTTCTAGACTGTCACCTGGCTTTTCTTTGCATTTCAACATTTATTATGCCAATATTTCCAAGATGTGAAACGTTTCACAACTGCATTTTAAAATTCATCCACTTAATATTTCAGGAATGCTTATCAATGCAATTTTCAGAAAAAAATCCTTCAATATAAGAATGAACAATTTTGCAGGAAATTCCATGTTTGTTTGTTTTTGTTTTAGGGCCCATCGACTACAATGGTCATTAGGGCCCAGAAAGACAATCATCATGGTGGGGGTGTAAAAGGAAATTCAATCTACCGTTGTAGCTAACCAGTAGTCTGCAAGACTACCATCCACCTCTAATAAACATAAGTAGCGAATTAAAAATTCTGATTATGACATATAAATGTTGAATTACTATAATTAAACTGAGGAACAAATTTTAACTTTGGAAAAAATACATTTCTCACTTAGTGCTAGGTTTATTGGATAAGTTATGCTGATTATTTATCTGTTCTCCATTTTGCCCTAGGATGTCAGGTTCTCTGGTAATTCATAGGGCCCCAGTTACATTAAAACATCAATTGCAAATGGACATCATACATCAGATATCATACTCTATATAATTTATATTAATAATATAGGACTTGACATGATATAGGGCAATTATGTTAATGACATAGGGCTATCTGCAGATGACACCTCCATTGCAAGGGTGGTGGATGAAGTGCTATCTTCCTGCACAGAATTGCAACAGGACCTAAACAAGATGTATACCTGGAGCATAAAGTGGGAGTCATTGCCATTAAACCTGCACAAATGTAGCTTTCTTATGATAAACAGGTCCTGAAGACGATTTGATCTTGCTTATTGCATAGGTGGTGTGAGGGTTAAGAGGGTTGAGATCCAGAAGGTCCTTGGAATTATTCTAAATACTATTGTCACCTGGAGGGAGCACACTAACAAATTGATTGGGAATACTGGGCATGCCCTCCGTTTGGTTAGTAGAGTCCTAGAGGACAGCACAAAGAAAAGTTTTTCACTGGTATGGCCAATTGTAGAGTATTGTAGTCCAATTTGGTACCCCTTTTAAGCAGGGTTTATCTTGGGAAATTGAAATGATTCAAAGGAGGGCAGCCAGAATTGTGTTACATCACTTCTCTCGAAGATTGAGTGTCTCACACATGATCACAGAAAGTCTTTGGCAGCTTATCCCTTGCAGAGTATAGTGGAAGAAATGATCATCCATTCAAATAGAAGGGGATCAGGACACAAACAGACTTGTATTACTGGTCCTTTTCCAAGGGTCATTTGGCAATGGAATGCTCTTGGTGAGTATAATATGGCAAACTTTCTGCAACAAAGTGCCATTACAGCAGGTAGGCAATGCATGACAATAGATGGTATGCTTCAGGTGGGTTACAAATTAGGAATGAGAGCCAGAAGCCCTCCCGAAAGCCAGTACTGATAGGTCGGTGTACAAACAAGAGTTTGGACGCCTCTCTCTGACCTATCAGGGCCATGTTTTTGTTTACACGAATGGGTCGAAGGATTGTACCTCTGTGGGTTGGTCAGACTTTACAACTGGTCATCTCATAGGGGGCCGCCTTCCAGGCGTCACCAGTGTCTTAACTGCAGAGCTCACCACTCTGCACAGGGCACTGGAACTCATCCAACGTTTGAATCACCAACACTGTGGTTGTGACTGACTCCCTATCCTCCCTCCATCTGTTGCACACCCTCTATAGCAGACATGCCATCGTCCAGGGTGTGCATAGTTCACTGCTCACAATTCGCAAGCAGGGCAAGACAGTTTTGTTTTTGTGGGTCCCGGTGCATGTTGGCATCATGGGCAATGAGAGGGCAGATGCCCATGCCTGGCTGGTGGCCCACCTGCCAGATGTACCCAACACTACTGTCCCCTCCTCTGATGCTCTCCCGATGTTGCAGTGGGCCGTCCATGAACAATGGCAGTCCCAGTGGTTTTTGGCGACCACCAATAAACTCCACACACTGAAGGACACTCCAGTGCACTGGTTGTCCTCGTGCCACCAGTTGTGGAGGGAGGAGGTTGTGCTTGCTCGGTTGTGATTCGGTCACAAGTTCCTCACTCACTCCTACAAACTACGGGGTGAGGATGAACCGTGGTGTGACTTCTGTTGGGAGCCTCTCACAGTGGCACACATATTTAGCCACTGTGAGAGATACCCGGAACTTAGATGTTGACTGGGAGTCAGTCCAGAGCTCTCCACATCACTTGGAGATAACCCCCAGGGGGTGGAGAGCTAGCTTGTTTTTGTTAAAGAGGCTGGCCTCTTTCACAACATTTAATCTTGACACTATTTTTCTTATTGGCATCCTTTCCTTTTATTCTTCTTTTTGGCTTTTGCCTTTTCCTTTTTTTGTGTTGGTTTTGGCTTGTGCCCTTCTATGTTAGTGTCTGTTTAGGCCTTTGCCGTTTTTACTGTATGTGTTTTGGCTTTTGCCTTTATTTGTGTCTGTTTAGGTTTTGCCTGTTTAGTTTTATCTATTTTGGCTTTTGCCTTCATTTATTCCTGGTTATTTTTGTGGCTTTTGCCTTTTACTATTTTTACCCTTAGTGGGCTTTTGTCCTTATTTATTATCATCATGGTGGGTTGAACTTTTACACCCCACCCCCCCACCATGGTGATTGTCTTTCTGGGCCCTAATGACCTTTGTAGTCGGTGGACCCAAAAACAAACAACAAACAAACATGTAGAGTGTATTGAGGGAAATAGTGACAATGCAGGTATTAGGGTAGAGATGGTGAAAAGGTTACCTAGACAGATGGCAGTAAGCAGGGTGACATACCAATTTAATAAGGCCAATTGGGAGTATTTTAAATAATATCTAGAATAGGAGTTAAATGACTTTTATACCATTGTTAATAATTATGGTGTTGAGGAGTCTTGGCAAAGAATTTTAGCACTTTATGAAGAGGGCACATGACTAGCTCCCCATGATGAAATGGAATGATTCTTTCCAGAATGGTAGAATAAAGAGGTTAAGAATGCATTGTGGAACCAAGAAGAGCCAGGCATATACTTGAGATGGAGGGATGACAATAATGAGGTGGTGCATAAGGGGGCATGTAAAACGATTAGGGGGCCTGTAAATCATTTTCATGAGAGTGTTTCAGGAGATAGGCTCAGGAACACTCCAAAGGCATCATGGGGTTATCTAAAGAGGTGTAGGAAAGTGGGTTGTAGGGATGGGTCATGAACTAAAGTTAAAGATGGTCTCATGATTACCAATGTTTTCAATGGCACTTGTGCAAAAAACCTTTGCAAGTAGAAGGAATGACTCCTAGCCAGTACTTGTTAGGGATTTACCAGGAGGAATGGCTGAGGTTATTATCACTAGGGTAGGAATTGAGAAACAATCAAGTAAATCAGTGGTTTATAAGGCTCCTTCCTTTAACGAGTGTTGTGTGGAAGAGTTTTGAACCTATCTTATTCTCACATATAATGCAGTATCTGAAAAAGAATGGCATCCTTTGTAATAACCAGCATGGGTTTAGGAAAGTGAGGTCATGCGACACCCAAATGGCTTGCCATAAGGATTATATTCAAAAGGCTTTAAATTACAGAAAGCAGGTTGATGTTGTATTCTTGGACTTTGAACAGGCTTTTATTATGGTACCCCACGATAAGCTGATTACTAAAATGTCCAGCTTAAGGATACATAGCAAGGTTACTCAATGGGCAAGGTCTTATCTACTTGGCTAAGGTTCTCAACACTTCTAAAGAAGGGTGCATGACAGGCCCTCCCTACTAAGAAGATGTGGGACAATGGTTATCCAGATTGGTATACCCAGGAAATGAAGGTAGCTTTGGTTAAGCAGAGAAGAGTCAGGAACATATTAAGGAGGGGGTTAGACCAAAGTCTCCTAGATAATAAGGCCATAAGTAGTGCTAACATGCTTGTAAACGACCATATTGTGTGTATTTCATGCAGTTTTTTAAAGTGATATTTCAGTAGCATTTTTAACTTAAATCCTTTTTTAATCTCATTCACATTATATTTGGATTTGCTGAAACAAAATGCCAGAAAATTGTGTTGTGCCTTTATGCAGGGGAAACTGCAGAAGTGGACCTAAAGTTCGTGTCTTCAGTTTTACAAAACATCCCAAAATGGTGACAAAATGGATTATACTGTAGCTATTAAGAGGAAGGATTTTACAATGACCAAACATAGCAAGGTAAGGAGATTTAAAATTTATTGAGTGATATTAGGCTTATATAAATTGCCATAAAATCTCACGTAAAGTCTGCATCTCAAATATAGTCTGCACCCGTCTATGGTATGCATTAGTAATGGGTATGTTTCAAATGTAGTCCACACTCATGTATAGTCTGCACTTTAAAATTCCTATTGTAGCCAGTGGCACAACTTGTAGGGGAAATGGGATCAAATGAATTTGAACATAACA
>JAAFCE010006668.1:3093083-3126623 GCA_013389805.1 Trigoniulus corallinus
TGGGGTTGTGCCTCGAGATCATCAGTTTGATCTCGTCCCTCTTGTGGGAAAACCCTCGACAGTTCCATTGCAGGAAATTTACCATCAAGTGGACTTAGGCGGCTTGTTTCTATTCCTCCCTTTTCTCCGTCCCACTGCAGAAAAGGGAGGGATGCCTTCAATTGGTTCGTCCTCCTCCATCTCGAAGGAGGAATCCCCATTGTGCCCCACTTTGGGCATGAAACCACCCCGTGCTCTCTGCCGTTGGCCAGAGAGCTTGGGTGGACGAACCAAGGACACACAGCCCACAGCAGTAGTGGGGGGTGTCCCTACTATCTTTCTTCCTGTCACACCCACTGCACTCTCCATGGAGGAGGTTGGCTGGGTTGGGACAGGGAGGGAGGCCTTTAAGGGAGATGCCTCTCTTTGATGAGTGGCATCAGGGGCCTCCAAAGAAGCTGGCACCGCCATTATTGGGGGGCCCATGCATGGGCCAGAGGCGGCGGTGGAGCCGGAAGAAGCCATGGAAATGGGGTCGGGGTCCGTCTGGCAGCCAATGCTTGCACAGACCGGGACCCCATGGACCCCGGGGGACCGAGAGGGCGTTAAACGGATGAGAGGGGGAAGCTGAGGCAGGGTGTCCGTCTGGGTACAGACAGAGGACACAGCGGCTGCCTTTGCAGCACCTGCATAGGACACTCCACGAGTGGAGGTCCCTGGCAAGGCTAGCAGCCGCCGTGCATCCAGAAAACTGATACCCTTCTGAACACGCAGCTCCTGGATCACATGTTCCTGCAGCCAAGTAGGGCAATCCCGAGAAGAGGCGGGGAGGTTGCCCTTACAGTTTAAGCAGACAGCTGCAGTCTTACATGGCTCGGGGAAGTCTTACATGTCTTGGGGAGTCTTACATGTCTTGGGGAGTCTTACATGTCTTGGGGAGTCTTACATGTCTCGGGGAGTCTTACATGTCTCGGGGAGTACATGGTCTTACATGGCTCGGGGGAGTGGTCACCCTGTCCACAAGTGCCACACATGGCCTTGGCAGAACACGAATTCTGTCCATTGCCATATCGCTGGCACTTGAAGCATCGAAGCGGACTCCGGATGAAGGCACGTACAGGCAAGCGGAGGTAGCCAGCCATGATGTAATCTGGCATCTTGGGCTTACTTAAGGTGCGGCGGAGAGCCACCACACCCTGGTCCCTTAGCTCCTCCACTATCTGGTCTTCTGATTCCCTGCATAGGTCAGGGCACCGCACCACACCTCTACTGGTGTTTAAGGTGTGATGGGGTTCGACCACAACGGGGATGTCACCGAGCTTTCGCATTTTTAATAAGACTTCGGTCTGGTGGGGGGCGGATGCCTCCACCAACAAGGTGCCATTGCGCAGTTTCTTGACCGAAGTCACGTCACCGGCAATGCCCTTGATGGCTTTGGCGATAAGGAAGGGCGACGCCTTCCCCAAGGCTGCACCATCTTCCCCAGAGATGGAAATAAACCGGGGAGGATAGGAAGAAGGTATGGATGGTTGTTTGACTGCACCTAAAATCTTAGATGCAGGAACATGCTTTGCATCGGCGGTGGAACCCTGCACCTTAAGGCTAAGAGGTCGTTGCCTCTTGTTAAGGGCAGGTGCCGATGCCATAGACGTCACAGGTTCGTTCCCTGATCCAGTTGGCTTACTGGGGGAACATGGCCTCTTTGTTGGAGCAGTACATGTCTCCATCAGCTCAGTGGCAGCTGGCCCACTCAGTTGGGTGGGACCGAGCCCACCATCTTCCGGCTCAACACAAGTCGGAGGGGTGGGGTTATTTGATGAGGCCCCCAGCCTCGGGTTTAAAGTTTCCATAATTTGAGAGAATTATGTGTTCACTGCCCGCAGGTCTTACCCACCACACGGAGCCCTACAAGGGGACGCCCATTCGGGTCGCCGAGATTCCTCAGGCAGTATACCGTTAGGGTGGCATAATCCCCGAGTACCGGACCATTGGCATCAGGGTTAACTGCCGGTCCACTGACAGTCACCCTAGGAGGCATAACAACTTATGTGCCCCCGGCCGATTGACCAAGACCGGGCTACTGCCTTGGCCTCCCGTTTTCCCTGGAAGCTGTGGCCAAAGTGATGTTTTGGAGACTGTGAGTCACAACCCTAGTCCCCGATGTCTGTCAGCCAAGACACAAGTGTGAGGTGGCTCGGAGACATCGCAGGGCATACGCCTCCTCAATCACCAGGATCCACTTTACCCAGGGGTGCGGGTCTCTACACACGGCAAACACGCGGGTAGGCGTTTGTTTACGGTCACCTCAGTGAGGAACCTACATCGACCGCGTACAAGTCAGTTTGAACATGCAAACAACCACGATGTTGGTATCGTCCTGTCCAGAACATGTCATAGACAGAGACGACAGTGGTGTTGTCCAGACTGGGGCAAGAAAAAGTCACCCCTTTTAGTCGCCTCTTACGACATGCAGGTATGCAGTGTGCCTATTCTACCCCAGGCACACACGGGTATCCCCCAAAGAAACCTACATTGTCGTCCGGATGGGGGCGAGGGGGCAATGGTAGCGCTGAAGGTGAGGGGGAGACAGACCCCACTGACAGGGGTCATCTGCAGCCTCCAAGGCAGTGCACGCCACCACGTTAGGTGGGCGTGGGGAAGAACCCAGGGAAGGCTTTGGGCTACAAGATACAGCCAACATAGGGCCAGGATCCATCTGGCAGCCGATACTGGCACAGTAAGACAGACCGAGAGGGCTGTAAATGGATCAGAGGAGGGAGTTTTAGGAGTGTGTCCGTCTGGGTCAAAGAGGACGACACAGCAGTCACCTTAACAGCTCCTGCATAGGAAACCCCATGGATGAGGGCTTCCAGCAGGGCTAGCAACCACCATGCATGAGAAGAACAGTCCAAACTGCACTGTCCCAAGAGGAAGAAGGGTGGTTACGCCTACAATTGGTGCAGCAGGGCCCTGTCTGACAGGGAATGGGGGAATGGTCAGGCTCCCCACATGAGCCACAAGTGGCTCTGCCAGAACAGGAGCTCTGGCCATGGCCATATCATGGCACTTGGTGGAGCTGTCATGGTGTGGGCAGCTATACTGTTGGATGGCCACAGGCCCTCTAACTGGCCATAGGTATAACAAGGTGACTTAGAGCCTTATATGCACAGGTTTTCACTACACTGAAAGCAGTCTTCTTTGGCCAGTTTGGCAGTGGAGAGACTAACTCTCATCCCTACATATGATACCATAAAACTCCTAAAACCCTATGCTATAATTGTTTTCCCTTAAATACTTGCAATGGCGGCCTTTCCTTTCTGGAAGCCTTCCACTTTATCCTCTCCAAGGGTATTGCATTGCAGAATGGTCCTTGGGAAAAAAACATTAGTATGCGTTTGTCTGTGCCCTTAGCTCCTTCAATTTATTCTCCTCTGATACTCATCCAGGTACACACTTCCAACCAGAGGTTCATTTCACCCCATCAGCTGCAGTCTGATAAAAAGAAGTGATAAAAAGAGTGGTGCATCTCACCCTACTTCCCAAATCATGTCAGACACACTTTCCCTTTGAGAAAACCCATGGAGTAGGCTACATTTCTTGCTGCCCTCCTTGGGATTCATTAAATTCCCCAACATAAGTCATGGTCAAAGAGAAACCAAAATGGACTACAGTACTCCAAAATTGGTCATACCATTGAAACATAAGCTGCTTATTCTACCTCTTTTGTGCTGTCCCTGAGGACCTCTACTGATGGCCAGCAACTGGCCAGCCCTTACAATCAAGTTACCAATATCATCCTTCCAGTTACCTTTGCTCATCTGTTTTATTGAAGTCATTGCCTAAAAATTGGTCTAAAAATTAATGGTAAATTAATATCTACCAAATGAGGATATTCAGTGGGTGGCATTTTATAATTAGTTGCTGTTCAATCTATGTGTCTGCGTAGACATTATCATACCCCTATTACTCGTATTTTCAACACCATTTCACATTGTCAGTTTTAAACTTTCCTGCTCTCATATGAATTGTCCGTGATTTTACAATAGTGATTTTGTAGGCCATATACAGTATATGGCTGTTGTATGAGGTGTGTGAGAAAAGTAATGAGACTGATTTTTACTTAGAAAAGTTTTCATTTTTTCAAACATCAATATTATCTCCTTCAAAGTAGTTCCCTTTGGCATCTATACACTGGTTGAGTCGTTGTTCCCACTCTTGGGAGCAGCGATGGAAGGCTTCAACTGGTAGGGCTTTTAAAGGGTCAGTCACAGTCTTTTGAATGTACTCCAAAGATCAAAAAATCACACATGTCATCTGCACTGACAGACACTGTGCTGGGTTGGAGGTGGACACCCATTCTCTTGCAGCCAGTTTGATTATTATACTTTTGTCTATTTAGTTATCTTTTACGCCATTATTTTATTATATTTGTTTAGTAATCATTGAAATATTAATATAAGCATTCATATTATATTTATTTTATTGTATTTATTCATTTACTAGTACTTTAAAATTAAGTTGCAAAAGGGTCACTACCAGGTGGGTATGAGACCTCTAGGTCTGCCACAGTACTTGATCAAATTTACAAATCTGCTTCTATACTGGTTGAGGGGACGACCACTAGGTGGCGTTAACTGCTTCACTGTGGTGTTTTTGGAGTGGCAATTTTGAAACAAGTTTGGTAGTTTTTGGAGGGAGAAGCGAAAGGACACAAATCGCCTTTGCAAATCAACCAACCAGGCTTCCAGGATCACGGTATGGACGGTGTGAGGAGCTTAGTGTGGGGTCAGCAATTTAAGCCTACCCCATATATATATAGTTTGGGGTCGGCAATTTAAGCCTACCCCATATATATAACTGCTTCATCCTGGTTAAGACTGATATCTCAAAGGCCTTTGATACTGTTGACCATACTAACCTTATCAATTTGCTAAACTCATCTCTCCCTAGTAATACATTCCTTCACATTATTTTCTCCTTTATTACTAGCAGGAGGATCAAACTAAAAAACTCCCCATGCTTCACAAAGGTTACAAGGGGAGTTCCACAAGGCTCTGTTCTGTGCCCCATGCTGTATAATCTTGCAACTTCACCAGTCACTAGTCTGCTAAAGCATCATCATGTGTGGATGTACAGTACTTGACCTTCTAACCGTTGATACTCAAGTCCTTCAGGCCTGGTTTTCCCACAACCATATGAGACTAAACCCTGATAAAACAACTTCAACAATCTTCTCCAGGATACCTTTTGCAAATCCTGGCACTTCCCCCATCTCATCTCTCTAATTAGTAGACTCAATTCCTTTGTTTTCTTGTTCCTTCACCTCAAGCACTTCCTTCCCATGGACATCTTACTAACTGTGTTCAGGGCAAAAGTCCTCCCTGTACTTTCCTATTCTTTTGTTTTTCTCTCCTCCATCCCAAGAACAACCTGGCAAGCTTTGTCCACAGTCTATGTTCAATACTCAACATTCCTCCTCTATCCAGTATAACCCAATACTGCTCACAATTTAACCTGCTAAACTTTAATGGAACCTTATAATGGTTTAACCTCTGGACACTTGCAGCTGCCCTTAGAATAAATTGGTAATGGTTGTACTGGAGACAGGCAAGTGCAGTCCTTTGTGATAGGAAGGTCACAAAAAAAAGATTTGGAAGGGTAGTTTTACAGGGCAGGGGTTAGGCCAGTTATGCCATATGGAGAGTGTATGGCAGTGAGGACAAACAACGTAAATAGTAAACAAGGAGCTGAGAAGTAAATGGTGCAGTAAGTGAATGGGGTGTTGAGAGCTGATACAAACAGGAATGAATATATTAGAGGTAGTGGCAGACATTGCGGAAAAATAAAGGAGAGTAGATTGAAGTGGTGTGGATATGTAATGAGAAGAGTGGCAGAGAAGCACATAGGTCAATTATGAAAAGGCACAAGGTAGGTAGGAAGTACCCAGGGCAGGGGAACACCAAAGGAGATGTGGGAGCAGGTTGTACATAAGGATATGGTGGTATGTGGGGTGGACAGGGATCTGGTGGAAGACCTGCAGACCCGACCCTGCCACAGGCGAGATAAGGGTATGATGATGCATCTCCACTTACAATGGATATGTTCCAATGTCCACAGCCAAAGTTGTCATATGTCTACTATTATCTGAACACCTGCTCTTCAAACAAAAAATGCCTTACAAACAACTAAAATAATCTGGCATTTTTCAAACTATTTTTCAAGAGGACCCTTTATGTCTATAACCTATAGTTCTAACATAATAATGCATTAGCTGTCATGATCATGGAGAATGGTGGACAAAAAAAAATGAATGACAAAAGGAATGAACTAAGACAATTGAGATGCTTTTTTTTATAATTGGCCCATCTCAACATATCATAAGTGGTGCTCTTTGGGATAAATGAAAGATAAATAATATATCAAAAATAAGTTTTCTATCCAATTCTTTGGTATTAAGGTCAAACTGATTATCTATAACATGGATAAGATACTGATAGTTTGTATGCAAATAGCAGACATTAAATAGAACACCTACTATTTCAGTGTTTCACTTTGCTGCATATATACATCAAGAACTACTAACCCTCTTCCCATCTGTTGCAGGGTAGAGTACCCATTTTTGTCCTAGTGGGGCACCTGAATAATCTGTTTGATGATACTACTGCACATTGTATACAAGGTGAGCTAACTTTCAAACAATTGCAACAAACAATTTCTTATTACAGTTGCAAACTAAAATCTGGTTTACAGCGATGCCTTCATCAGTTTGGTAAACACTGTCACAAAATTCGTAAAATTTCGCCTTAAAGTTGATTATGATTAAAACCACAGGATTAGAAACTGATAAGAAACGCTGGGGCAGTGCAAAACTTTTACACTGAATGATGAATGAAAGCCAAACCTAACCTAATCAAACTAAACCGAAAAAAACCTAATCTAATCCATGTAGTCATACACAGGAAAATTCCAATGGAAGCCTTTTTGCAACACGTTTCCACAATTCAATTGATTACTTTTCCATTATTCTCATTTGAGCTGCTTTGCAATTTGTTCATCATATATACAGGGTGCATTTTTTAATGTAACCAATGCGTTTATTTAAAAAAAAATCTATGAGACATGGGATGAAATGGTTAGGAAAAGTTATTGTTGATGGAGGGGAATGGACAAAATGGTCATCCTATCTAAAGCCAACATTTCTACAAGGGATACTCCAATTGGCATTGGAGTAATTCAATCTTAGTTTCTTAAGGCCCCCATACACAATCGCTCCATCTGTCCAAATGGCATGGTGTCAATCCAAAATCGCATCGTGTGTGGGGAAACTGAAGTGGATGACGTGGCATAATGAGCTTGGTTGAATTTTTGGTCAAGCCAAAATCCACCCGATTGCTCCATCACTCCATCATGCCAATTGTTCGTGTGTGGCAAAAACGTGGTGGAAGTATGCCCTGCCACCAGGAGTGACAACTGATAAATGGAGTGGCACCATGTCATTTGAATCAGTGGCATGATCGTGTGTGTGTGAAAAACGTGGTCCAAATAAGGATCAGTATGTGACAAGCAGCTTTGGTGAGTGGACCACAATGGCTGGCAGGGAGTTATTGACAAACTTGCAATGTTTATGGCACGTTGTTTTTTAAAATGAATGCTTTTGGAAATTTTTATAACCCGCCTCAGTGACGTAGTGGGTGGCATGCTCGGTAATTGCATCAGCAGTTCTAGGTTCAATACTGCACCGAGGTGGGTTGGCTTCTTTCAGGCGAGAGAGGACCTGAGTAGTGTATGATGTCACTTGCACATAAAAGTGTTAGTATGTTGTGTTCAGGGGTTGGGGAGTAAGCCAAGCAGCCATAACAGGCCAAACCCTAAGGCGGCTTCTTATGAGTGAGGAGGAGGTAGGTGTAGGGAACGTAGGAGAGGGGAAATTAGAAGCACCGAACGTTCACCACCAACCACCCATGTCGATACTAAATTGGGTTTGCACAGCTTAACTTCAGTGATCTGATGAGAACTGGTGTGTCCAACCCAACTCGACCACACCCCCTCTACTATGCGATGGGTAGATGAGGCAAAATTTCCAGATGTAGGAGCTCGCCCCCTGGCGTTGGTGGTATTCCCCAAAAGGACAAACAGTAGACTGATTGTAACTATGCATAGGGCAGTTGCGGCAAACCTTTTTTTGAATATGGGTCACAATAACACGAGAAAAGAGCAAAAAAATTTGTCCACAGGTCAGTTGCAATCACTATTTAATTTTATGAATAAAAAATTATTATTAATAATGGATATATTACTTTATGAAAGTAGCAAATAGAGAACATCATCATAATGCCCTTATCCGCCTGTGGCTGGGTCAGGTCTATGGGTTCTAACCTCCCGGTCCCCGTTCATCCCACACACTATGATGTGATAAACTACAGTCCCCGGCCATATTCATGTGACCACTAGACATTTTCTGCATTTGTAATATTTTTGTAATGCGTTTGGATACTTAGTGATTCAGCTGTTGCACACTCTTTATGGCAGACGTGCCATCATCCAGGCATCTCATGATTCATAAGCTTCTCATGATCCACTGCTTCTCATGATTCATAAGCAGGGCAAGACAGGGGTCTTTATGTGGGTCCCAGGGCATGTCAGCATTATGTCCAATGAGAGAGCGGATGCTGATGCCAATCAGGTGGCTGGCATTGGTGTTCCCTCCTCTGATGGCATGGCAGGCCATCCATGCTCAATGGCGGTCCCAGTGGTTTGCAGCTGGACCGTGGTGTAACTTAGGGGGTGACAGCCACCCCAGGTGACACCACATGCACCATGACAAAAGGGGTGACACCAGAACAGAAGGTGGAACAGAGCAGATTTTTTTAATGGAGAGCGGTGACACCATGGCGTCACTACACTGGGTGATGCCAACCCTAGCTGAATATTAGCTGGTGGTCACATTAATATGGCCAGAGACTGTAGACATAATTCACGTTTGGGTGGGTCACTTAAAATTTCATGGTGGGTCACAGGTCCGCCACCACTGGCATAGGGGTTACAGACTGCTGTGGCTGCAGAAAAACAATGACCAAAATGCTGCCCTTGTGTCTTATGAAGAGGGACAAGATGGTTACCCAGCCACCAAAAGTAGCAATTATTTTTCATCCATGCTGTTCTCACCAGAACTTAAACTAAACTGAAAACAACATGGCGTGAACAGCATGGAGTGATGGTGTATGTGCTGATTTTTGGACATCATCCATTCGGATGCCATCCAAATGGAGCGATCGTGTATGGAGGCCTTTACATAATAATGGGTTTGGGAGCAAGTCATAACCGACTGAACCCTTAGGAGGCTGCTCACGAGTAAGAAGGTAGGTGAAAAGGATGTAGGAGGGGAAATTTGGAGTATCCAACATTCCCTACCAACCACCCAATATGGTAATAATGTGGGTTTGAATTGCTTAACCTCGGTGATCTTATGAGAACTGGTGTCTGGTGTGCCCAATTCAACTTGGCCACGCTGAGTAATACCACGTTCGCACTAGCGGTTTCAATCTAGTTTGAAATTTAGATCTAGTTTGAAAATGGTAGTGCAAACAGTCATTTGTTCAAACAGTCTTTATCTAGTTTGAAACTCCCAGAATGCAATGCGATTTTTTGCCATCAAAACATGGCGGTGGTAAGCGAGAGCTGTGGAGTGATGACTTTTCATTGAATTTTGGACAGAGAGCATTAATAATTTATGTGAGAAATAAGTTAAAGTTTGAGGGAATATGGAATATGAATTTGTATCCTTACAAACATTGCCTCCAAATTTTTGTCATCCATCAGTTTCAGACGTCCATAAAGGACATGCTTTATGGACCTCCTAGACCACATGCTTTAGCCTATGTGCAGTGCGGACGCACTGTGTCACTTAAGTGACTTGATCTCACTAAATTTCAAGCTGGGTATAATGCTTTCACACCCTGGACTAATAAATGACCCACTCACTTGCCAAATCGATTAACTCCATAAAATTTTGATTTGTCACTCAGATATAAGAGAATAATGAGACTGAGTGATCCATGCTGAACAGTGTGTGTAATGCAAGGCCGGCAGATGAAGTCCTGCACAGGCATTTTATGATGTGGAGCATATGGTGGAAAGCAAAGCTTTAAAGAAGCAGGCTGAATGCAAAATCACATATTTCTTCAGATGATTATTTTAAATATATAGTCATCATCATAATACCCTTATCCCACCTGTAGCTGGTTTAGGTGTGCCGGTTATAGCTCTCCACTCCCATCAATTTCCCACTTGGTCCCTGTCCACCCCACACACCACCATATCCCTAGAGTGGCTTAATGCATTGGATACACCATTTCTTGTCTGATCACTGAAGTAAAGCAACGCAACCCCAGCTAGTACTGGCACATTTGACTGCTTTGAAAAACTGGGTACTGCTAATACACAAAAATCGTCACATTAGTGTAGTCTTTATGCAGTCTCTGCAATAGATCTATGCAATGGACGGAGCTCAATGATCTTGTAGTGAATGACCCTAAAACGCCTACCAACCAAACTAACCATATCCATATGGATCCTTATCTGCATGCAGACTGGAATATCCCTGTTGTGCGTTGTTATTGTGCAATAGGTCAGACACCATACACTATTATAACCAACAAAACATTAATTTACATGCCAAATTTCTATTTTGGCTATATAATGTGATGCTTGAATAAGTGGGGTAGGTTGGTATCCCCCATGCACTACCCAGCCAATATTCCTGTGGGATCGAGACGCCTGCCTGGGGTGCCCCCAAACAGAATATGTACAGTGAACCTGCAACCCAAATCCTGCCACGGGCGGGATAAGGGTATGATGATGATGATGATGATACTGTAGTTTTTAAATCTGGATTTTTGAATCTTTTTTGGAATGTCACATAGCATAATCAATATTAAAATTGAGAATTACAGTATTGTACTTAGAAATGTATACCATATTGCAAAATATGGTCGTTTTTACATGGCCTGGATATAAGAGAAACTCAGATATAAGAGACTATTTTGGATTTCCCAAGGTGTATCTTATATCCAAGTTCGACTGTAAATTGTATTTCAAAATTCCCTTTAAATAAAAATTCAAATAAACATTGTATAATGCATAAATAAAGATGTAGCTTTCATTTAAAGACAAGTAGAATAAATGAGCTAGAATAGCCTTGGTGTAGATCACTAGGTGGCGCTTGTCCCTGGTGCTTCGGATTTTCTTGTGCTAGGCGAATTTTTTTGAATTTTACCCAGCTAGAATTCAAATCTCATCTTCCTCTGGGGTGAAACCCGCCTTTTTCAAGGCGTAAACCCTTGAGTTTTTCCAGCGAAAGGTAGGGCTGTAGGTGTTGGGCTCGTTTTTGATGGCAGAGAGCAAGTTGTGACGTTCCCTGACACACCCAGCATGGTTCAGCATGCTTCATCGGCACTGTCTGAAGCCACGCTGTTGTGGGGCCAACTCCCTGTGGCAAAATTTTAATTTTTAACTTAATTTAAAATTTAGTTTAATTTGACATTCAACTTAATTTAGATTTAATTTTAAGTTATTTTATTTAATTTAAGTATTGTCATTTTAAAAATTAAGTTATAGAAGGGTCACTGCCACGTGGGTATGAAACCTCTGCCCACTTGGAGATGTTACAACCGTTAATGAGTGTCTCCTGTGGGGTAGGATGGCACCCACCACAGGTAGCACTGTCACTAATGCTGTGGGTTCTGGACGCCTGACTGGGGTTCCCAGTCAGAGCTGTCAATCAAACTATAGGGGTTAGGCTGAGGTTGGGGACCTGGAATGTGGGTACCCTCTCGGGGAGAACAGGGGAACTAGTGGATACCCTTAAGAACAGACGTATTAACATAGCTTTCGTACAGGAGAGCAGATGGAGGGGAAATCGATCCAGGGCACTGGGAGAGGGGTATAAACTCCTTTATACTGGCTGTGAGGAGGGGCAAAATGGGGTGGAGATTATACTGAACAATGAGTTACAGCAGGGGGTTACAGCAGTGAAGTGCATCAACAGTAGGTTGATGCTAGTAACAGTAGTCTGGCAGGGCATTGGGCTCCACCTTTTAAGCGCTTATGCCCTCCAAGCAGGCCTGGATGACACAATAAGAGATGAGTTTTGGAGGGTTTTTGATAGGGAGGTTCAGATAGTGAAGGGCAGGATCCGCCAGAGCATGGGAACTGAACGCCTAATCACTGGGGGGATTTCAATGGCCATGTGGGTAAGGATGGGTTGGGATATGAAGAGGTTCATGGGGGATGTGGATATGGCCTGGTCAGCCATGCGGGCCATAAAATACTGGAGTCAGCACAAGCACACAGTCTTGTGTTAGCCAATATGTGGTTCGCAAAGAAGGAAAAGCACCTCATCACCTTTCATTCCACACAGGGCAGGTAACAAATAGACTTTTTCATGGTAGAACAGCAACATAGGGCAGAGATGCAAGACTGCTGGGCACTTCCCAGTGAGGATTTCCAGAAAGCCAGTGGTCATAAGTTGCTCATGCTGGAGATGCAAATTAAGGGGGCAGTCAGGAGGCAGGCATGGAAGGGAGAACCAGTTATTGGGTGGTGGCAGTTGCCAGCTAACTCAGAGGAATTCAGGCAGGAGATTTCTCACCTGGTAGGCTGGGATGGGGAAGGGTCGCTGATGCCATGTGGGACAGGGTTGCCAGGACAATCAGGAGATGTGGAAAGAAGATGTTTGGTATGGCAAGAGTAGGAGGCAACCCTCACAGTAGGCAATCTTGGTGGTGGAATGAGGAGGTGGAAGCAGCCATCAAACTTAAAAAGGTGGCGTTCCATAGGTGGCAGGACATGGGAGACCAGGGATCTAAGACCGCCTATATTCAAGCAAGGAAAAATGCTAGGAGGACAATTGCTCTGGCCAAACACCACAAGTATGAGGAACTATATGATGAGTTAGGGACAAAAGAAGGTGAGAAAAATATTTTTAGACTGGCCAGGACCAGGGATCAAACAAGTAAGAACATTACCTGGGCCATAACAGTCAAGGATAGCAGTGGTAGAGTGCTTTTTCAACCACCAGAAATAACCAGGAGGTGGGAGGAGTACTATCATGGCCTCCAAATGCTGCCAAACAGGGAGGACCATTGAGAGCCACCCAGGCACCTCAGAGGCAGTCGACAGGGAGACACAGGAAGAAATAGTTGGGGCCCTCCAAAAGATGAAAGGCTGCAAAGCAGTAGGCCCAGATAAAATTCCCATGGTGGTTTTGCATACCCTGGGGGCCACAGGAGTAACGTGGCTAACAAAGGCCGCGTGGCTAACGTGGCTAACAAAGGCCGCGTGGCTAACAAAGGCCGCGTGGCTAACAAAGGCCACGTGGCTAACAAAGGCCGCGTGGCTAACGTGGCTAACAAAGGCCGCGTGGCTAACAAAGGCCGCGTGGCTAACAAAGGCCGCGTGGCTAACGTGGCTAACAAAGGGCGCGTGGCTAACAAAGGCCGCGTGGCTAACGTGGCTAGCAAGTGTAGGCAGAATGCCATCAGCATGGAGGGAAAGCTGGATAGTTCCATTGTTCAAGGGCAAAGGTGACGCCCAGGATTGTGGAAATTATAAAGGCATCAAGCTCATGAGCCACTCCATGAAGCTGTGGGAAAGTCATTGAGGGCCACTTCAGAAAATGCACTATGGTCTGAGGAAATCAATTTGGGTTTATCCCTCACAGGTCTACAATGGAGCCAATATTTATCTTAAGGCAGATGATAGAAAAATATAGGACAGCAAGGAAGGACCTCCATGCAATATTCATTGACCTTGAGAAGGCATATGATAGCGTTCCTAGACAGGTAGTATGGAATGTGCTAAGAAGAAAAGGGGTAGATGAAGGTCACATTAAAATAGTGCAGGGTGATAATGAGGGCTCTACTGCTAGGGTGAGGATGGCTTGGGGAAACACAAAAAGCTTCAACGTGCAGGTGGGTGTACACCGAGGGTCAGCTCTTAGCCCATACTTATTTACTCTCGTCATGGATGAGCTGCTGATGGGAGTGGAGGAATGGGCCCCCCAGTGCTTGATATTTGTTGATTATGTGGGATAGCTTGCAGAGTCCAATGAGGAGGCCCAAAAGGGCCAACAAGACATCCAGGTGAATATGAAAAAGATAGAATACCTAGCTTTTAACTGGAGTGGTCAGAGGCCAGAAGGTGAGGTACGCTCAGGGGATGAGGTGATACCAGCAGTGCAGGAGTTTAGATACTTAGGATCAGCGTTCCAGGGAAATGGTGAAATAGACTCTGATGTGTCTAATAGGATTAAGGCAGGTTGGCTGAAGTGGAGACAGGCAAGTGGAGTCCTGTGTGACCGCTGGGTGCCTATAAAGCTAAAAGGCAAAGTCTACAGAACTGTGGTTAGGCCAGCTATGCTGTATGGCTCAGAGTGTTGGGCCGTGAGGAAGGACCATGAAAGGAGAATACAGGTGGTGGAGATGCGAATGCTGCGCTTCATGAGCTGACAGGATCTGAAACGACCATGTTAGAGGTAGTCTGGGGGTGGGAGACATCGCGGAGAAGATGAGGGAAAACAGATTGAGGTGGTATGGGCATGTGATGCGAAGGGGGAGGAGGAGCTGGTTAGGTCCATCATGGGACTGCAGGTGGTTGGGAGCGTCAGGGGGAGGGGAAGACTAAAGAGGACGTGGGAGCAGGTGGTACAAAAGGACATGGGTGTGTGTGTGGTGGATGGGGGCCTGGTCGGGGATCGATGAGGGTGGAGGATTGGAACTCGCAGACCCGACCCAGTTTCGTGCTGGAGAAGGGTATGATGATGATGATGATTAATTAAGGGAGTTAATCGATTTGGCAAGTGAAAGAAAGTAATAACATTAAAATCATCATCATCCCACCCTTATTCTGCCAACGCGACGGTGGGGTTGGGTCTGCAGGTTCTTTTAAACCAATTTTCAGCACTTTGTCCTAAGTTTATATTACCCTCAATGATAGCTACATCTCCTGTTCCTAATGGTGCCATGCATCCCCAAACCATTGCATGTCCTCCACCTCCACTTGCTTGAAGATTTTTCAGTTTTAAAGCTATTATCTTTTTGTCATACACACTTTGACATCACTACAGTGGGTTTTACATAATCAGTCTGTCATCAGTTCAGTCCATGATGTTGATCAAGAATAGACTTATGGCAAACTTACGGATTGATGGAGGACATTAGACCATCAGCCAGACTGATCGTCAGTCTCCAAAAAAATGCAGCGTTTAACAAGCTCTGGCAAAAATGATGGAGTACAATAATAAGAAAGCTTGAATGGAGCAAAAAAAAGTTACAGTAAATCCAACCCAGGAATGCATTTCAGATTGGTCCATTTTCTTTAAAATAGGCGATACAGTCATCTAATTAAAGAGGGAAAGGCGAAATAAAGGTGTGGTAAAGAAGGTTGAGTTGTTTGAGTCAGTTGTCCATTGTTGTGTGTTCACCCAGTGGTTAAGAGCGACAATTTGCTGAGTTGCAAACCAGAGACAACATTCTGTAGCCCTGGGTCATTGGTGCAGGTTTTAGGGGCAGGTTTTAGCCCTCTACTCCCTTCTATCTCTCACTTGTTCCAACGTCTGCATCAGTCTTCCCCTGCCTCAGGTGCTACCAACCACCTGCATCTCTGGAATGGACGTAATGAGCACCTCCCGTCATTTCATGACGTGTCCATACCACCTCACATAAAGATGGCTGAAGGTAGAAATTTGAAATTAAACTGGGGCCTAGACAATGAATCTATTTAAAGGTACCTAAAAGGGCACTAGATTCGTTCCGAGTTTAATAGGCTTGTTTATTGAAATTTTGCGCATAGTGAACGAATTTACTATTTAATTGAGTATTAATTAAATCTGTTAGCTTTTTATAAAACTAAAAGAAGTCGTGTAGTTTTAATTGATGCCAAAATCCCATGGTTGTAGTCGACGCCATCCCATGGAAAACGCTTGGGCCACGTTGGCTCATACAGTATATGCTGGTGGCAAGCAGTACAATTTCTGTTGGTCAATCACTTCCCTACATATTTTCTACACCATTTTTAGACGAATTCATAATTCTCTTATTTTAAAAATGTAATATTGTCTGTGCTCTTATAATTATGAGATGCACCTTAAATTAATGTCAAATGCACAACTTGAAAGTTGAACAATTGTATTTTCTCAAGCAAACCACACCTAGAGCTATTGGATTAGATTAGATTAGTTTTGTTGGTTGGGGAGTAAGCCAGGCAGCCATAACAGGTCGAACCCTAAGGAGGCTGCCCGCGGGAGATGAGGAGGTAGGTGAAGGATGAAGGAAAGGGTTACTTTGAAGCACCCAACGTTCTTTACCAACCACCCAAGTTGGTATTAACTCACGGGAACTGGTGTATCCAACGCAACTCAGCTGCATTTCATAGAAATAGACGGCTGGCGTTTGTGCCATGGAGCCCCATACATCCTGCTATGGAACCCTGATGTGGTTCTAACCCATCATGTTTACATTGTACTATGGGAGTGCATTGGGGTAAATCCCTGCAAGATGTTCAACAGACGGGCTTTGGGGGAGATGCCATTCAAACGTACACTGTTGCCCATAAAGATACACCCCTGGGTCAAGATTTCTGTTTAAAATGTGGCCAACATCACCACAAAACATGGTGACATAGATACTTGACCCGTTCATACAGGATTATGGGTTCCATCTCATTTCATATGAGTGGCTACTTTCTGTCAATCGAAAAGCAGGACCCAGGTGATCCTTCCGTTTGATAAACTGTAACTTGAGTTGTAATAACGATGTAGCCATTAAACCCAAAGGGGTGTTTACCGATTCGTGTAATTTGCACAAATGGGCTAACAAAATGAATTGATACAAATACACTGGAGCTTTGATTCTGGAATGTAATTCGTCCCCATTAGAATAAATCTAATATGGCCTAAATAGAATAGAAGCACACTGGATAATCCATTCCTGAACGACTGATTACTGTTTACAACAAGTAAACACTTCATAACTAAAATTGTATAAAGATAAATGGTGCAGACAAAATACAGTCCGGAAAAAATTTTTAACTTTACTTTGCATTTATGGGCCTACACAGGCCGCGCATCACTTGGCCAAACGAGAAATCGCCGTGCGGCGGTGCGCCGAGCGATCGGCTTTGACTGCAAACCACGCAACATTGCGCAAAGTCGCGCACCCGTGAACACGATCCTCTTTATGTCGGTGCATCAAAGGAATCTGCTTGTTGGTGCACATGCTAAGTGATTGTTTTTAGATATTTTAAATGTTGCGTTGTCAATACAATGTCAATACGCCCTCCTCCACTGTAAGCACCTTGATCAGTTCTGTGTTAATCAGTGCGTTACTGCGCAGTTCTGCTCCGTTTCGATCACAGCACTGTTGCAGGGCATGCCTCAGTGCAGCTTAGTGCGGTCGGTGTGAACCCGGCATATGGAAGAGATACTGCATGTCCTAAGGGGAAGGTGGTTAAAGGAAAGATGCTTTTGTCTGGATTTTTGCCACTTGCCACTGCCATTCCAATTTTGCCACTTCGACCCGCCTCGGCGGTGAAGTGGGCAGTCCGCTTCGTAATTGCGTTGGGAGTTCTTGGCTTGATAATGGACGGAAGTGGGTTGGCGTCTGTCAGGCGAGATAGAGGTTCCTAGTGCGGCTTCTTTCAGATGACAAGTAAGACCCAGTGCACACTTGCGATTTTTGCTCCTGCGGGTGCCGCAGGGACGCCACAGCGACGCCGCAGCAATTCATTGTACACATGCGGTGAAATGTCGCCAGTACGAAACCGTACTTACGATATCAATGGATGCACTCAAGAGACCTAGAGGTAGGCCCTACTACGGCCCTGCGGCGCCGTTGCTGTTCGGTAGCGATCTGCGGGCATTTTAGACGCAACTCCGATTTGTGGGACCGCAGCGGCGCCGGAGGTATGTGTGCACTCCCCCATTGCAACTAATGTAGGCCTACCGTATATCACGCCGCACGAGTAAAAATCGCATGTGTGCAACCGCATGTGGGCTGTGTGATGGTATTTGTGTGTACGAGGGCTATTGTTTTTTTCAAGGGCCGTTGGGTTGCAAAATGGAAACCACAAGGAAAATCCAAAGTGTTTTATTTGGAAGTTGTACACATGTAGGTACACATCCCAGCTATTTCCCTAGATAGTCACCTCACCGACTGAGACATTTGACCTAGCGTAGTAGCAACTTTCCTATACCCATGTCATTGAAGGTAGCCGTCAGTCCTTTTGGCCAACTCTGTACACTGGTCTGCAGCTCGTCTGAGTCAAACTTCTGTCCTCCTAGTCAGCATTTCATGTTAGCAATCTTCTTTCCTCCTAGCTAGTGTTTCAGCACCCACCATAAAGCCTGAACTTGACTCCATCCGACTTCCATCTCTTTGCTAGCATGAAACGCTGGGTAGGAGGACAGAAGTTTGATTCAAAAGAGCTGCAGATCAGTGTACAGAGTTGGCTGAAAGAACTGGCGGCTACCTTCAATGACAAGGGCATAGGAAAGTTGCTACCACGCTAGGACAAATGGCTCAGTTGGAGAGGTGACTATCTGGAAAAATAGATGGAATATGTACCTACTTGTTCCAAATAAAACACTTTGGATTTTCACTGTGGTTTTCATTTTGCAACCGATCGGACCTTGAAAAAAATATCCCTCATAACAGAACCCTCTCTACTATGCAACGATAAGATAAGGCAAAATTTCCAGGTGCAGTACTCGCCCCCTGGCGTCGGTGGAGTGCCCCCAACGAACAATAGCTCGATGATGAATAAGCATAGGGGTTGCAGCTTCGGTCAGCAACCAGGTGTGCAACAACCATGTCCATTCAGAGGGACAAGTGTGCTACCCACTGGACAACCGAGACGGGACCCTACTATGCAACGGGTAGATGAGGCAAGTTTCCCAGTTGTAAGAGCCCGCCCCCTGAAGTCGTTGGAGTGCTTAGCAGCCAAGTGCGGAAAACTATCGATCGATACATCACCCTTGTGTCCATTCAGAGGCACAAGACGGGTAGCCGGCCCTGCCATAGGCTGGAAAAAGGTTAGGAGTTTTTTTTTTATTTTTTTTACCGTGCATGGTTATCCTTAACACTTAACTTTGGGGGCTCCCAAACGGGTTGCCCGGTTAGGGCCCCAAATGATTAAGACAATGTCTGAATTCAGAAATTTACTCACCGCCTGTGGGCTCCTAGCTATGCGATATGTGGCCAAAATGTTAGGGATTTAAATGCCCCACAATATTATTGATACTAAGTGCTAATGGTAGGAAGTCTTCCATGGACAGTACTCCTTTAAAGTGATGTGAATAAACACACATGGTACAGTATAATCTCTCTCATCAATAAGGGCACTCCACCGCCGGGGGGGGGGTAGGCGAGCTCCTAAACCTGGCAATTTGACCTTTTAATAGCAGGGCCCGTTGAATAGTAGAGGGTTGTTTTCATGCGAATGACATCGTTCACCCCACGGGGCCTCTTCTTTCGTCGGAAGACCAAAACCCACTTTGATCCAATATCGAAACTTGAACCACTGACGCAGTAGTCGAGCACCATACCTCCTGCGTCCCTAGTCTAGGGGTTTCCAACAGTTTCGGTCGGCGGGCCGCATTAGGAATTTCGCGAAAAAAGAGACTAACAAGGGCTTTCTGGCGTCATTTGTTCCTGCTCGACGGCTCATTGCTGTTTTATGCCCACACTTCACCATTGACTTTGTAAATTAAGGAAATTTAAATACATGTGTAGAATTCTTCCGCTTGCCGGATTAATTCGACTGGAGGGCCCTATGTTGGAGACCCCTGCCGGCCTACCCTAATCAAGTTCAACAGGCCCTTATTTTGAGAATTTCCTACTCTGCGAGTATGACAGCCGCAAGACGTTCACGAATGCCCTATACAGTATGCAACACGATTGACATGCGGTTCGCCTGTCACACCCTAAATTTACAACTAGTCAGCAAACTGCAATCAGCACACCGCGCATTATCTAGTAAAATTTTAATTTATAGTATAGAAAACAAATTATTACTACCTTAGTACAATTAGGTGATCTTAACCTGAGGATGATGACCGTTGCTTGACAAAGTTTCCCAAATTTCCATACACTAATGAAACTCAGCAGCAGAAGATACAATGGTATAAAAATAAATGTACTCAAAGGAAGTCAGAGTGCACTTGCGCAACTTCCAACTTATTAAACGTGTTAATCGCGTAATTGGTTGGCAATTGTTGACCTTTAAATACCGTCGCATCAAACTATCAAATGCAGACGAGTCTACAATTATCTCGCCTTCTCGACAGGAGGTCATTTGATAAATTTTCACTTATAAAATCTTAAAGTATCTACTATATGCTGTGATAACAATGGCAGATAAAGACTATCCTTTTGGAATTGAAGCAGACGAGACATGTTGAGGCAAAGATCTCGTGCAGTGCTGGAAATTTACAAATGATCTTGTCGGTTCAGCCGTCTTCATGCACCCCTTCATCCCGCCTATGACCCACCAGGTCGCCCCAGTGGCGTAACTAAGGGGGGCGAGAGGGGACAAATGTCCCCGGGAGCAGAAGACAGGGGGCGCAAAAATGTACAACAAAAATGCGCTTAGCGGGTGCCAGAGGGCGCAGATTTCGGTCTTTGTCCCCGGGCGCAGAATACTCTCGGTACGCCACTGGGTCGCCGTCCACCCCACACACTTCCATTTTCTTATTGACAACCTGCTCCCACGTCTGTTTCGGTCTCCCCCTGCACTAGATGCTGCCAATCACCTACATTCAGAAATGGACCTAACGAGCTCCTCCTCCCCTCATCTCATTTCGCGACTGTACCACCTCAACCTACTCTTTCTCAGTGCAGGGGGAGCGGCTTATCACTTTCGACACACCAGTTCTCGACTGATCACTGGGGTTAAGGAACGCAGCCCAAGTTACTGTTTGTTGTTGTTTGTTTGATGGAGTTTAAGGTCCCGTCAACTACGAGGTCATTAGAGACCCGTCCACTGTATAGTTCTAAAGCATATTCTGCACAGACACTACACTAGTGAGACGATTATTGGGTATTAGCAGTACCCAGCTTTCCCGAGCGACCACCCATGTCAGTACTAACTGGGCTTGCGTTGCTTAACTTCAGTGATCAGACGAGAACTGGTGTGTCCAACGCAACTCGCCGCTCCCCCCAAGTTACTAATGACATGGGTGGCCGCTTTGGAAAACTGGGTACCGCTAGTAACCAAAGATCATCACATTAGTGTAGTGTCTGTGCAGTCTATGCGTTAGAACTACGCAGTGGACGGGGCTCTAATGACCGTGTAGTTGAAGGGCCCTAGAACACCAACAAACCAAACCAAATTAGTGTTTCCGTGATGTCCCTCACCCGCAGACTCATTCCTAACTATCAGCTCTCAACACCCCACTCATTTACAACAGCATTCTCATCTTGGTTATTTGGATTCTATTTATGTGGCTCTTCCTCACTGCCCAGTGCTCTGACCCATATAGCATAGCTGGTCTAACCACTGCCCTGTAAAACTTCTCTTTTAACTTGATTGGGACCCTCCTGTTACACAGCCCTCCACTTGCCTGTCTCCACTTTAACGATCCCCCATTGATTCTATGGGTATCATGCCTGAATAGGGAAGGATATTTTAAATTGGCTGATGCGTATCGATCTTTCATGTTGATGATTTAATACCGTTCCAGATCCTCTTTGATAGTTTCTCAAACGTTCTTAAATAGGGAAAAAAATATCAACAGAAAATCATAATAACTAGTCCCGGTATCCCTTATCGACGTAATGATAATGTTTTAATTATCAGCTTAATACTGTATATTTACTGGACGCATTGCATGTCAGGGTGGATCAAATTTTTTGGTATAAATTTTCTTTTGACTAAAGTCTGGTTCCATGCCATGGGACACAGGCAAGATTAGCACTTGAGCAGATGGCACAAGTATGACGTAAACCACAGGCTTTAAGAGAAATTGCACCTGTTGTGGTTCCATGGAAGATGATAAATCATGGCAGGTTTCAATGTTTTTAACCCTCAGTTGGGTCTAATTGTTAAAATAGCCATCTTCCCTTGGAATAAATAATGGGGTACTCCTAGTACCGTTCAGTGAGTTGCTAAATAAAGCATTGGCATAGCATTGGTGGTTAGCACTCTTGGCAACTGTGTCAATAGCTCTAGGTTTGATACTGGACCAAGGGGGGAGGGGGGGGGTCTTTCGGGCGAGAGAGCGTGCCTCCTTTAGGATGAGAAGAAAAACCAAAGTCTCATGTTGGTGTACGATTTCACTTGCATGTAAAAGTTTCCCCACCAACACCATTTCTTTTACATGCAAAAGAAATGGTGTTGGTACAAATCCCCAACAAACACTAGACTAACGCACAGTAGGGCAAGATGCTGCGAATGTTGGCCAATAATCAAAAATTGGATATTACCTTTCACCTTTGCCATTTTCATTTTTTGATTCCTATATGTCCAGCGTATAAAATGATAGGGACCAATTGTCTATATCAGCGTTTCCAAACCTGTGGTACGCGAGTTGCTGGTTGGTGGTATGCAAAAAATAACACAGGTCGACAAAAAAAATTTCTCAGTTGCCAAGAATAGGAGAATGAATTTAGATTATTTTGAGGGTGCTGATTTCAAAGATGGCACCACTTTTGAAAAATTGGCTCTACTTTTTGAGATATTGGACAACCTTTAAAATATGATACTTAATACTTATATTTATAGGGTGTGAGGGGTGGAATGTCATGTGAGTGTGGGACCTCTGCTCACATGACGATGCAAAAATTACTGAGTGTCCCCTGTGGGGTAGGATGGCACCCCCCACAGGTAGCCCTTTCATTGTTGCTGTGGGTTCTAGGCGTCTAGCTGGGGAGCTGTCTCACTAGGTAAGGGGGCTAGGCTATGGTTAGGGACATGGAATGTGGTGACCCTTATGGGAAAAACAGGGGAATTAGTGAATACCCTGAAGCACAGAAAGGTTAGTGTCGCCTTCCTCCAAGACACACGATGGTAGGGGAACCGATCACAGGCTCTGGGTGCGGGATATAAATTACTATACACAGGTAGTGAAGAGCGGCAAAATCGGGTGGGTATTGTACTGAGTAGGGAATTGCAGCAGGGGATCACAGCTGTCCATAGAATTAATAGCAGGATTATGTTAGTTACTTTAGTATGGCAGGGTATTGGGCTCCATCTCATCAGCACATATGCACCCCAAGCAGGCTGTGACGAGGCCACCAAAAGGGATTTTTGGGGGAGTTTGATGAGGTGGTACATTCAGTAGATAACCAAAGAAGGTGGGGAAATGGATCTCATCGTCTGATTACTGGGGGGGGACTTTAATGGCCATGTGGGCAAGGAGGGACAAGTATATGGGGTTGTCCATGGTGAATGGGGTGATGCGCGTTTTTATATATAAATATTTATCCCCTTTTACGGAAAATGCAGTGTTTAATTGTATCCAAACACATAAATGATTAATAAAGTTATAATGTAACAGAAAATGTAATGTGCAAGCAAACAAGCAGCAAGCAGCATGCTGGACCGATCGGTAGTCTCCAACTGGTTTTTTTGTGTTCTCGACCGTTCTGACTTCTCTAAGAATCAAATCTTCTATTTTCAAATTCAAAAAGAAGAATCAAATACGTCACCACTTGTGTCTGAGTTCTACAGAACACCAGTGGATGACGTGCAACAATAAAAGAATGTGTAACGTGCTACAGGGGGTATGGCCAACTCTCAGCAGTGGGGCAAAAAGTTCTTGATACAGCACAAGCACATGGCCTTACATTGGCCAACATGTGGTTTCAGAAGAGGGAAAAGCACCTCATCACCTTTCAGTCACCCCAGGGGAGGTCTCAGATTGATTTCTTTATGGTCAAGATGCAGCATAGGCCTGAGATTTGTGATTGCTGGGTGCTCCCCAGTGAGGATTACCAGAAGGAGAGTGGGCATAAGTTACTCATGATGGAGGTACTATTGAGGGTGCAGTTAGGAACCACCCATGGAAAGGTGAACTAGTCATTAGATGGTGGAAGTTACCATCAAATGCACATGAATTCCAGCAGGAGATTATTAGCCAGGTGGACTGGGATTGGGAAGGGTCAACTCATGCCACGTGGGACAGGGTGGCCAGAAAGATTACACAATGTGGAAAGGCGATGTTTGGCTTAGCTAGAGTAGGAGGCTCATACCAGGGTAGACAGACTTGGTGGTGGAATGAGGAGGTGGAAGTAGCCATCCATCAGAAGAAGGCAGCTTTTCATAGGTGGAAGGAGATGGGGGACCGGGGTTCAACGACAGAGTATATACAGGCAAAGATACATGCTAGGAGGACCATTGCCCAGGCCACGCACCAAAAGTATGAGGCTTTCTATGAGAGCTTAGGGACTAAGGAAGGTGAGTGGGAAGTTTTTCAACTAGCCAAGACCCAGGATAGGAGTAGTAAGGATGTCACCAGGGCCATAACAATCAACGATAGGAATGGTGGGGTACTATTACAGCCAAAAGAGGTAATGAAGAGGTGGGAGGAATACTACAGTAATCTCAAAAACACAGATATCAGTGAAAGGGTTAGGAAAAAAACCCCTAGCACCTCAGTAGCTGTGGACTTGGTGAGTAGGGTGAAAATAGTCAGGGCTCTCTGCAAGATGAAGGGTCACAAAGCTGTAGGTCCTGATAAGATTCCCATTGATGTTTGGCATAGCTTGGGGACCACAGGAATTACATTGCTGGGGAAGCTTTTCAATAACATAGCCCATGGGGACCGAATGCCATCTGCATAGCAGGAGAGTTGGATTGTCCCACTGTTCAAGGGCAAGGGTGACGCCCAGGACTGTGCGAACTACAGAGGCATTATGCTAATGAGCCATTCTATGAAGATGTGGGAGAGGGTCATAGAATGCCGCCTCAGAAATTGCACTAGTGTCCAAGAAACCAGTTTGGGTTTATGCCTGGTAGGTCAACAATGGAACCCATTTTTATTCTACGACAGATGGTTGAGAAACATAGAGCAGTAAAGAAGGACCTGCATGCGATCTTTGTTGACCTAGAGAAGACATATGATAGTGTCCCATGACAGGTTGTATGGGATGTTCTAAGAAGAAAGGGAGTGGATGAAGGGCGTATAATAATAATACCGGATATGTATGATGGTTCCACCACTAGGGTGAGGACGGCATGGCGGAATACTGGTGGCTTCAAGGTGGAGGTAGGGCTTCATCAAGGATCAGCTCTCAGCCCCTATCTGTTTGCTTTGGCAATGGATGACCTGCTGTCAGGGGTAGGGGAATGGGCCCCCCAGTGCTTGGTATTTGCTGATGATGTAGGAAGGTTAGAGGAGTCCAAAGAGGAGGCTCAACAGGGCTTACAGGACATTACAACAGCAATGGCAAAGGGGGTCCTGAAGGTGAACAGGAAGAAAACAGAGTACTTAGTTTGTGTAGTTCGTTGTGGAAATGAGGTGCTTCCAGCAGTGAAGGAGTTTAGGTATCTAGGATCAGTGATTCAGAGCAATGAGGAAATCGACTCCGATGTTACTCACAGAATCAATGCAGGATGGCTAAAGTGGAGACAGGCAAGCGGTGTGCTGTGTGACCACGGAGCCCCAATAAAGTTGAAAGGAAGGTTTACAAACCTGTAGTTAGGCCCACTATGCTGTATGGATTGGAGTGCTGGGCAGTGAGGAAGAACCACAAAAGGAGAATGCAAGTGGCTGAGATGCGAATGCTGCGTTACATGAGTGGGGTGTCTCGTGCTGAGAGTCCGCAACGAGTATGTCAGAGGCAGCTTGGGGGTGGGAGACATTATGGAGAAGATGAGGGAGGGTAGGCTGAGGTGGTATGGGCATGTGATGCAAAGGGGGAGGAGGAGCTCACGCAGTATATTATGGGGCAGCAGGTGGTGGGTGGCATCAATAGCACAGGGAGACCCAAGCAGACGTGGGAGCAGGTTGTACAAAGGGACATGATTGCGTGCAGGGTGGATGAAAGCCTGGTTGGGGATAGATGGGAGTGGAGGATTAGAACCTGCAGACCCGACCCTGCCATAGGCGGGATAAGGGTGTGATGATGATGAAGAAGATGATGAATACTTATATTTAACCAAATTAAACGTTTTGTTTTATGACTCTGCTACATGTATATATCATATATACAGGGTGTTTACTTTAAAGTAACCAAAGCCTTTTTTAAAAAAATCTATGAGATATGGGATAAAATGGTTAGGAAAATGTTATAGTTGATGGAGGGGGACGTTCACTTCCCAAAACAGTTCAGAAATTTTGGCAGTAGTTTCTTTCAGGATAATGCAAAGTTACATTCTTTTTCAATAGATATGGGTATTTTTAAGTATTGCATCGCAGAGCTCTTGAAAAATGAGAAATTTTGATATAGCATGTTCCTAAACATAAAATTAACCTTCCATCCAGAAGGTGACGACTTCTGGCACACACTACCAGGTGGGGGTCTGTGATAACCCCAAAAAGACTTTTTGATTTTCAAGGCTTAAATATCCAGATTAAGGGCATTATTAGGGATATTAAATTAAATACCATCCATATAAAGCTTTAGCATGAAAATCATTTGGAAACGCTGTAAAAATTCTATATTACTGAAGAAGACAAGACATCATCATCACCATACCTTTCTCCCACCTATGACAGGGTCGGATCTTCAGGGTCTAGTCCTCCACTCCTGCCTATCTCCCACCAGGTCCCCATCCACCCCAGACACTACCATATCCTTATGGAAATCCTGCTCCCATTTCTACCTTAGTAACCAGTGTTTCTGACCAGCCAACCATGTTGGTTTTTTGTGTTTTAGGGCCCATCGACTACAAAGGTCATTTGGGCCTAGAAAGGCAAATCACCATGGTGGGGGTGTAATTGGCTATCCCACCATGATGGCAATAAAGACAGCAAAAGGCCACTAAACGTAATAACGATCAAAGCCAATAGCCAAATAAATATGGAAGAATAATTACAGGCAAAAGCCAGAACAGAAATAAAAATAAAAGCAGCAAAAGCGAGACCAGACATAACAATAAACATGGCAATAGCCAAAACAGACACATAAATAAAAAGGCAAAAGCCAAAACAATACAAGAATAAGTGCAAAGCTCCCTAAAATACATGTATAAATCAAATTTCACAAATACAAGCCTCTTTCACAAATACAAGCAAGCTCTCAAACCCCTTAGGATTATCGCCAAGTGAGGTGGAGAGCTCTCGACTGACTCCCAGTCGGTATTGAAGTTCACAGTATCTCTCACAGTGACTTTAAATGTGTGCCACTGTGAGAGGCTACCAACAGCAGTATCACCATCGTTGATCCTCACTCCATAGAATGTAGGAGTGGGTGAGAAACGTGTGACCTATTCGAAGCCGAGCAAGCACAACCTCCTTCCTCTGCGACTGGCGAAATGAGGACACCCAGTACGCTGGAGTGTCCTTCAGCGTGCAGAGTTTGCTGGTGGTCTCCGCAAACCACTGGGACCACCATTGCTCATGGACGGCCTGCCACACCATTGGGAGAGCATCAGAGGAGGGGAAAGCAGTGTCGTGACATCTGGCAAGTGGGCCACCTGACAGACATGGGCATCCGCCCTCTCATTTCCAACATACCCCAGGACACACATAAACAACACTGTCTTGCCCTGACCACAAGCAGCAATCTGTGCACACCCTGGACGAATGCATGTCTGCCATATAGGGTGTGCAGTCACAACCACAAAGTGTCTGTCATTCATTACTTGGATGAGTTTCAGTGCCCTGTGCAGAGCAGTTGGCTGTGGTTTTTGGTAAGGCTGCAAGCACTAAATCAAAACATGGCTCTTGCACTGTCCAGGGCAGCACAGGCTGCACCCTAGGCAGAATCACAGCCAGGCCAGTAAGACTGTCCATCTGCCACATGCCAAATGGAGGGGGAACCCCTTGGCGCCAGTTGAATGGCCATCTCAGAGTGCCACTAAAATGGCTGGGTGTGTAGGGTGCTGTGGCTGACCTTTCAGCCACGAAATGTATGCAGCTGCCAAGTACTGCTGCCACACAACCAGTGGTGGTTCACCAGTCTCAGCATAAAAGCTGAGTACTGGACTTGTGCAGAACGCCCCAATGGACAACAGGATGCCAGCATGATAAACACTGTCTGGCATCCAGAGAGTAGATGGAGCACTAGGCCATACACGCTGTAGCCATAATTAAGATGTGATCGAACGAGTGATCTGTAGAGCCGAAGCATCACCGTTCAATCTGCCCCAAAACCAGTTCCCTGCAGTCACCGCAGAAATTTGAGGGAGCAAAGGCACTTAGCCTTCAGCTCCTTCAAGTGTGGGGCCCACGTCAGACAGCTGTTGAAATGGAGACCAAGAAACTGGGCCGCCTCTACAACTGGGAGGAGGCGGCCATTCAGGGTAAACTGAGGCTCACGGTGGAGCCTCCACTTATGACAGTAGTGCATGGCCATTGTTTTGTCAGGGGAGAAGTTGAGGTGGCGAACTTGTTGGCACTACTGAGTGCCAGTTGCAGCTGACGCTCAATGCTGTGCGTCGTGGCAGCCCTGTACCTGATAGAAAAGTCGTCCACAACTAGGGACGACTGTACTGGGGTGTGAACAGAGGACAGTAAACCGTTCACTGCAACAGCAAAGAGCATCACACTCAAGACGCTTTACTGTGGGACACCATTCTCCTGCAGGAAGGCCGAGGAGTAGGTGTTACCCACATGCACTCTGAAGGTTCGGTCGGACAAAAAGCTATGGAGGAAGAGGGGCAGATTACCCCTGAGCCCCCACTGGTGCAAGGTCTCCAGTATATCATGGTGCCACGTGGCATCATATGCCTTCTCCACATCAAAGAAGACAGCCACTAAGTGCTGTCTGTGGAGAAAAGCCTCAGGTACTGCAGTCTCCAGGGAGATCAAATGATTCACTGGAGACCTGCCAGCACGGAAGCCATATTGGGCATTGGCAAGAAGGTTGTGCCATTCCAGAGAGTGGCGAATTGCATTGGACACACCAGTTCTCGTCTGATCACTGAAGTTAAGCAACGCAAGCCCAGTTAATACTGACATGGGTGGTCGCTCGTGAAAGCTGGGTACTGCTAATACCCAATAATCGTCTCACTAGTGTAGTGTCTGTGCAGTATTTGCATTAGAACTATACAGTGGACGGGTCTCTAATGACCTCGTAGTTGACGGGACCTTAAGCTCCAACAAACAACAACAAAGCCATTCCAGATACCACACCAGGCGCCAATTAACCATTCGTTCCAAACTGAAGGAGGTTGGGGCACGAACAGACTTGTATTACTGGTCTTTTCTTCCAAGGGTCATTCAGCAATGGAATTTTCTCAGCGAGGATAATATGAAGAAGTTTCTTCAATATTTTGCTGAATAGATGCTAAGCTTCAGGTTCCTTGGGGGTTTAATGGGTTATAAATTTGGCCTATCAGGGAGGCTTGCAGTGTATTCAATTAGAATTGGAAAATAACAGACTCACAATAACAACATGTCACAAAATACAATCATTTTTACAAAGTGGCAGAATTTAGCATGATGTACTACCAAGTGGAATGCGAGCCACAAAAGGTTGGGAAACGCTGGTCTATATATTCTTTACCATCTGCAATGCATTCATGTATTGTAGGTGTTTTGGATTTTTCTTAAAATCATGTTGGGTTGGGTGCAGCCAAGTTGTGTTGGCCACCAGTTCCCACTAGATCACTGAAGTTAGGCAGTGCAAGCCCATGTCAATACCAACAAGGATGGTTGGTAAAGAACGTTGGGTGCTGCAAATTAACCCTCTCCTTTCACTCATCTCCTGTGGGCAGCCTCCTAAGGGTTCATCCTGTTATGGCTGACTTGCTTACTCCCCAACCCACAAAACTAATCCAGTAATGCACCTTGTGTTGAAGTAATAGAGGTTTACATGGATTTTTACATCCAGATATGTTTACTGTAAGTACCATGGAGCTTTCTTGCTCAGGTATTATTTATTTCTTACTTACATTTATTTATTCAAACCAGAGATTACAGTGTTAAAATGCACATTATTTAATTAAGTTAATGGTTTTAGTTATGTTTTCCTTGTGATGCCACTGTGATTCTCTTATGCCTACACTTTGTATATATTGTAGTTTTAGGGCAAACTTACAAACTCTACCTCAATCTATCTTTTCTCTACTGTTGTTGTTTACGTTTTAGGGCCCATCGACTACAAAAGTCATTAGGGCCCAGAAAGAGAATCACCATGGTGGGAGTGTAAATGGCCATCCCACCCCCACCACCATCATCATCATCATACCCTTATCCTGCCTATGGCAGGGTCGGGTCTGCAGGTTCTGGCTCTCCACTCTCATCTATTGCCCACCAGGTCCTTGTCCACCCCACACACCACCATATCTTTGCAGACCACCTGTTGCCACGTCAACTTCGGTCTCCCCATTCCCGGGGTGCTGCCAACAACCTGCATCCCTGGCATAGCCCTAACGATGTCCTCATCCCCTCTTCTCATGATGTGTCCATACCACCTCAGCCTATTCTCCCTCATTTTTTCTGCAACGTCCTCTGTTGTCGTGCCTTACCATGGTTCCTTCCATGAAGTGGTATGGTGATTCCAGGTGGAAATTGCTGTCGTCTCTAGGGGCTGGGGTTCTTATGGTCCAAAGCGAATGTGGGCTTGATTTTTAGTACAATAAATCCCTTATCCTATCGTTCATGTTTCCATTTTAACTAAGAAATAAACTTATTTAGTAAAAAGTAAACAAAGTTTGAATTTCTTACAGGTGCTGCTTGTCCTGGACATTGTTTGGACATTGTTTTCCCACTTAGTTAAGTTTTTTATTCAGTAGAACACTTTCAGTTGTTTGGTTTCACAAGTATAACACTTTGAGTTTTTTGATTTCAGAAGTATAACACTTTGAATTTTTTGGTTTCACAAGTATAACATTTTCAGTTTGGTTTTCAGTGGTGGTTCACCAGTCTCAGCATAAAGGCTGAGCATTTAACTTGTGTGGAAGGCCCCAATGGATAACCGGATACCAGCATGATTAACACTGTCCAGCATCTGGAGAGTAGATGGAGCATCCTGGCCATACACGCTGCAGCCATAATCAAGATGTGATGAAACGACTGATCTGTAGAGCTGAAGCATCACTGTTCGATCTGTCCCAATACCAGTTCCCTGCAGGCATCGCAGAAGGGACCCCTGGGAGGAGGCGGCCATTCAGGGTAAGCTGGGGCTCAGGGTGGAGCCCTCGCTTATGACAGAAGTGCATGACCATTGTTTTGTAGGCAGAGAACTTATAGACTATAATAACAGCTACAGCTAAAACAAGGAAAACGAGTATAAACTTTGCTTTCGATGTTTTCTTAGATGTAGCTCAACTCCTCTGTTGCGGCTTCTTGGCGAGAGACTTCTGAAAAAATGTAGCAATTGGATACAATTAGATTCTATAAGCATGCAACAATAAAGTAACACAAATTGCAAAACAAATAATTGAAAGCAATACTAATCTTTTTTGTTGGAAATGTGACAACGTTTTGCATGTAGGTTCTTGCTTCATCAAGGTTCCGGATTGAAAGAACCTACTTGCGAAACCTCTTGCGAACCTACTTGCAATGCCTCACATCACGGAGATGCCTCTCTGTGATGTGAGGCATCTGCAGCTTCCAAAGAGGGTGGCACTGCCATTATTGGGGGCCCATTCATAGGCCAGAGGTGGTGGTGGAGCCTGAAGAAATCCTGGAAATGGGGTTGTGGTCCATCAGGCAGCCAATGCTATCACAGACCGGCACCTCATGGACTCCACGGGCCTGGGGGGGCAATAAATGGATGAGAGGGGGGAGCTGAGGTAGCATCTCCATTTGGGTGCAGACAGATGACACAGCAGCTGCCTTTGCAGCACCTACATAGGACACTCCATGACTTGAGGTTCCTAGCAAGGCTAGCGTGTCATGTGGATCATGTGCTTTTTCAGTAATTCCTCAATCTTGTGGGGGCAGATGCCTCCACGAACAAGGTGCCATTGCTCAGTTTCTTGACCGAAGTCAATTCACAAGCAATGCCCTTGATGGCTTTGGCAATGAGAAAGGGTGACGCCTTCCTCAAGGTTCCTCCCCAGATATGGAAAAAAACCGGGGAGGATACACACTAATTGATGAATCCTGCTCAAACTTCATACGAATGTCAAAGAAGGTTGTACTAACCTAGAGAAAAAAATTTACCCATTTAGTTTACTAGGGGTGGTTTAAATGGAGCAGTCTGGGTCAAATTTGATCACATGGTATTGTTGAAGATGAAACCATCATTTTTTAACTGAATTATCAGTTTCGTGTTTCATTACACAAATCATTAAATCTACCCATTTTAAACTGCATGACTGTGTAACACACACGTTACAATATATACATAACTAAGATCCAAAGGTTATTTAATCTTCTTTTGCCCGACAGAGTAAAGTTTATTACGGGTGCTCAACAATTGTCCAGTGCATTTTTAGCATAACAATACAAATTATTCTCAATTATGCACATTTATTCAATTTTATGTTCTAGGTAGTTAAAAACATAATAGACAGATGTTTTATAATTTTTTTTTTGGTACAAGTGCATTTCAATGTACAAAATGAGTTTGTCACACCTTACAGATGAATTGTGGGCCCACATGTTGGGGCCATATTTCTGGGCACATAATCACCCTCAAAGTGCCATAAAACATGAGGTGCAGACTGGCACCAACCACACCTGTGTGGATTGGTGTGATTTTCTCTGGGTGGAGTGCACAGTGTGTCTGGAAATCCTCCCCCAACAAAATCAGTGGCCTCGACAATGAAGGATTTCCTATTGTGGTAGAAATCAATGAAATGAAGTTCTTTCACAGAAAATAACACCATGGCCAGTGGCGAGATGGCCACTGGGTATTTGGTGGAATTGAAAGGAACACTGGTAAATGCTTCCTCGTTGAGGTCCCAAACAGAACCACACGTATACTTCAACAAATTATAACCCACCAAATTCTACCTGGAACCCACATCATCTCTGATAGCTGGACAGTATATGGTGGCATTGAACAAATAGGTGATGGAATATACACCCATGATGTGGTGATCCAGGAACAAAACTTTGTGGACCCGGTGGATGCCAACACCCACACCCAGAATATTGAAAATATGGGGATGCACACAAAACACAAAATTCATTGGCAGTTCAGGACATCTCCACAACTCTTTCCTTCTGTTTTTCCTTCTGTCTGCAAAAAATCCACTGCCAGGGATATGTTTTCAGCAATTCTCACTGCTCTGTCAGAGAATTGCCCCATGGTCAACAGGCCCTGCAACATGCACTTGGAAGTTGGAAGGAAAGTGGAGATGAACATGAGTAATTTTTCACTTCCATTTTAATGACTGCAATTGTTTATACTGGTACATTATGTAATTGGAGTTAAATGACTATGTAAATGATTATGCAAATTAAGTGTCAATGATTATGTGAATTAAGTGTCAATGATTATGTGA